>VKOC01022448.1:0-48800 GCA_009364415.1 Spea multiplicata | reverse complement strand
TCACATCACATGACTCCATTCCTGCACCTGCTCCCCTGGCCGGAACAAGAGAAGTTCACTCAGAGTTCAAGCAACACAGAGGGAAACAAAGTCTGTGAGCGGTACCGGAAGATCTGCAGTTCAGGTAAGGGTCGGGGAGGGTGTATTAGTCTGCGTGAATGGGGGAATGAATGAATATGTGTGTGATAGCATGGATGTGTAAGTAGGGGGAGGCAGGTCACAGGAAGGCTGAAAGTGATGTGCATGTGTTGGCTGCTTGTGCATGATCGGAGTGTGATTGTTATAATAATATACATGATTGCTAACAGCAATAACACTCCTATCATGCCCAGACATACCCAGATTCCAGCACAGCTAACATCACACTCATCCTGGAACCGGGGCATGATAGAAGTGTAATTTTTGGGCCCCAAAATTAAGGTTCGTCTTTTACATGGGAGCAACTTATACATGAGGAAATACGGTAAGTGCTAGTAGTAGTATTGGGACAAGAGCAGGAGTGAGGTGAAGTTATAGAGAGAGGTAGCAAGGTTAAGACATGCCATGTTTGAGATGGTAAATAGGAAGGAGAGTAACTTGGTTGAGCATTTCTGAAGATTAAGAGAGCAGCAATTGTAGGCACGCCTGAGAACTCTCAGGGTTTGGGCCTGAATTTGAGGTTTTTTACACCAATCCCAGGGTGTCAAGGTAAAGAGGCAGATTTCCAAGGTCACAGCCAACTTCTTCATATTCTATACTGCTGTGATCATATTTATATATGACTCTCATTTAGTTATTTTGCTACAAGTTTATTATGGTTAATATCCCTGCTTTAATGCAAGTGACTCAATTAAGTGTATCTTTAAATAATGAGTTATTTTGAGGGGACAGCAAATTTACACTGTTATAAGGCTGAACACTCACTACTTTACACTGTAGCAGAGTATCATTTCTGCAGTGTTGGCACATGAAAAGATACAATAAAATATTTACAAAAATGTGAGGGGTGTACTCACTTTTGTGAGATACTGTACTCAAGGTTAAACCGCTATTAAAACCATTTGAGTAACACATTTGGCAAGTCACTACATAGAATGTTCTTGATGGGCTATTAAAATGTTAATATCAGTTTATCTAAAAAGTTCCCAGGTATGATTACAGGTAATCTGTTGGCATATTGGACTGTGTGTGTGTGTATGTGCAAATATGTGTTATAACACTTGCCCTTATGTCTGGCACATGAACTAGGATTTTTTTTCTTTTTGTAGGTTAAAGAACATGTTTATCCTATCTGACATTACCCTTAACACAGCGATAGTACTGGTACAGAATACAACACATTCTAATTGTTAATTGTGTAAATACCCCTTATTTGAAGATGTGTCACATTAATCCGCTAAACTTCTAGTAAATCTAGAAATCAGAAAACATGACCCACAGAGATGTGTCCAAACCACTCCCTTGTAAAAAGATCTTGTGGATCTTAAAATGATCTGCATCTTCAGAATTTTATTTCTCATAAAATCATAGTTACACTGGCGTAACTACAGGGGTCCGGGGTGACCCCTTCTTCCTGTCTCCTCATACCGAATCAAAATAGATTAGAAAAGGCCCTGCCAACCAGGATAGCACCAGTCAAGCTATTTTGAACTGGCACGGGGAGACAGGAACATATTGGGGGTCACATTATGTCCACGTGACCCTACGGTGAAGCAGAGGCTGCTCGCAAAGTGTGCAAGCAGCCGTAGAGAAAGCTGCAGGAGCGGTGAGGGGTAAGTGGGGGAGAGGGAGGAGGGATGTATGTATATGTGTTTGTATTTATGTGTGTAAAAATGGATCTGTAATTGTGAGTGTGCACGGATGTGTAAGTGTGTGTGAGCACGTATGTGTAAGTGGGGTGAGATGGAGTATGTGATAGAATGAATGTGTGTATGCTTAAGTGTGTGTAATTTGTGCAAGTGTGTCTACATATGTGTGCAAGAGTGTGTGTTGTAGGGCCAAAGATGGTACGGACCAGCTGTTGAAGTTGGAGGGCCCTGGGGCAATTTTTGTACTAGGGCCCTATGGTTTCTTGTTACGCCCCTGCGTAGGTAGGATAGAACACATTGGGCTTATTTAACTTTACTGTTTATTTAAGCAACTCTCTGTGTTGTATAATATTTTCTCATCCTGCATTAACCCCTTAAGGACAATGGGCGCTCCCCAACCCATTGAAAACAATGCATTTTGAGCCCGTACAAGTACGGGCTTTGTCATTAAGGGGTTAAAACAGGATTACAAGGGAATGTAAATACATGGAATGTCCAGATTCTTCCACAGTGTGTCATGAAAGGTCAAATGTAACAAGATACAATAAAGTTGACACATATTTATAGCTGGCAACATTTTCCATTTTAATATGTCAAATTGCTTTTAAAAATAGCAGCATTGGGCCTGGTAAGATAAAACCTGTTAAACACAGGAGTAAGTTCAGACTCTCAGCTGTTTTTGGACTATACAACAATTTATGAGCATTAGTTGGCTGTGAGGGACAGCATTGTATAGATATAGCAAATTAAGTAAAATATACTTATTGTATACCAACATAAGCACAGTAAAACATACTAATTTAGGTTGAAAAGACATACAAATATGTCTGTCCAGTTCAATTCCACTGTTGATCTGACCTTGGTAGAAATGGGGTACAGAATGGAAAAGGGGGTACATAGTTTATCAATAGAGGTCACAATCCAACAATTGCTGGAAGAAGTAAATTCAACTGTCAAACAATACGTTATCTGAATTCTGATCTCTGACAGCCGTGGAAGGTCTGCGCGATGGACGCAGACAACCCCCGCTGCTAACCGCACCTCCTTCCGGCTGCAGCGGAAGTTGCCTACGTGAATCGCGTAGATGTCTTCACACTGCCCCAGCTACACACCGGGGACTCAGAAGCACTGGTAAGTTGGGGGGCATTAGACAGGAGGATCCAGGTCCCCTGCAGCGCTGCGGGGGATCTGGATCTTAGTTTCATAGTCACACCTATTTGAGGTCTGATTACAAGACGAGCGGTAGTTTTCAGAGCATTTGTGTGGATACTTTCTTTCTAAATTAGTTAGATTAGTTAGATATTAGTTGGTATATTCCATAATTATCTGTATTATATATCAGTGTATGTCATATTCTTAAAATGCAGGTGTAAATAAATAGTTTGGATTGTCCACTTTCATTTTTTTCACCATAATTTGCAATATGTAATTTATCACTTAATGTTAAGTAGCTCAAAAAAATCATGTAACCTGTGTTTTTTATTTTTAACAGATTTTTGGTATGATATTCAGCATGGTTCTTTGTTGTGCTATTCGGAACTCAAGAGATATGCTGTGACCCAGACCACTTGCTCTTTGAAACTGTACATGATCGCCACCTGCTGGCACAGGGACTGTTCTGCAGCTGTCTGAAAAAAAACTCTTACTAGCAAAGTATTTTAAGTTGTGCTTTGTATAAAGCTATGCAATGTGTTACAGTATGAACCGTTACAATTAGCTGATGCCGAATGCGTTATTTTCTAGATTTTTTTCTTATGGTTTTTGTTTAGTATTTTATCAATGAAATGTCTATACCGTTATACATATAGATTAACACTTAAGGTGCTTGTAACTGTAAAACAAAAAATTGTGACCTACAATGAAGTACACAATTGTAGATTTCCAAAGGTTTTATAGCCTCAGCATTGATCTCTGACCAGAGGAACTGAAACATACCTGTGTTTTAAGGTGCTTGGTTCCAGGTCTGTGAGGACAGTGCTCTAGCTTTTCTAAAAACCCAACAACTATCAGACTCAGCAAGTCAATGGCTACCTTTAATGACTTTGGTCGACCCTAAAGTGTAATGATGTAATCGGTTCAAGGGCAATGTTGTTGCTCACTAATGTGGCTCGTCTGTATTGTCAGCAGAGATTGTTCCTTAAAGCAAAGCCTTCAATTGCCCCGTCTTTACTGGGTGTTGCAATCTATTCTGTGGTGGGAATTTGCATTGACAAGCTTTTAGCTAATATAAGACTCCAATGTTTGTCATGATTTATCAGCCATGGACCCTACCTTAATGTATATTGGCTGTTTTTTTTTAAATCTCCTTAAAATAAAGTGAGGGGGTTTGCCTAAAATGGTTTTGCTACACAGAAAGCACTAGGACTCCATATAGCCCCGCCAATGAAGAATGGTTATTTTAGTACCTTATTATCCTGTAAAGGAAAGAAACACAGGCACACACTTAATTTTATATAAGGCTGTAGCACAATGACCCACTATTTGCACCAGTTATGCCTGCATAAAACAGCCAATCTATGGAAAGAAGGCACTGCTTGCTTCCTGTGCATGGGGTCTCAGAGTCCCAAGATCTCCAGCTTGAGACAGAGCTGGTATTGAGTATATCATGCATGAAATTTGCAGGATATGCATTCACATCTTCTTCTAGCCAAGATGGTGGGGTGAAGGGTATAGAGGAAATGCATTAAAAGGGATTTGATGACTCTCCACATGCATTTGTGTGGGGAAAAATGTGACACAGTTATTGTGATGCATATGCCGGATGGGGCATTCCTTTAGAAAGCTGCCTATATGTTGAGTTAATATGTTGTGTTAATATGTTATATACAAAACAAAACAATGTGCAGCCAAATATATATTCTATGTTCCTTTAAAATGTATTTCGTACATTTTCTCTCATGCATAAGGTTACAAAAAGATAATCGCTGTGTTTTGGTTTTGCACACAGAAATAAATTATATTAACACATTTAAAATGCTAAAAATATAGACTTTGATATAAGCTGTACTTATTTTGCATTGCTGTCCCTTTAAAATAAATCTTGATGTATCACCGTTTTGTCATGCATTTGTGCCCTCTTGTTTTTAAATATTGATAATATTTAAAAATATTACAATGAATGTAAAATGTCTAGGTAAACTATGTACATTTTTTTTTATTTGGCTGCAATAAATATTTGAAAGTTAAAAAATACATAATTTTCTTATGTTAACATTTTCATGTGTCTATTCAACCATGATGGCATTTTTAATGTTTAGTGTACCCACACAAAATATATAATACGAAATAGGTAATTATAAAATATAATATGAATAAAGAAAACACAAACTATTTTTCATAGTATGCCAATGATAATGCTTACTAAACTATTTGACAAATACCTCACATAACATTAAGACCACTTGCCTAATATTGTGTAGGTCTCCCTTTTGCCGCCAAAAAAGCACTGAATTGTCGAGGCATGGACTTCACTAGACCTCCGAAGGTGTTCTGTGGTATCTGGCACCAAGACCTTAACAGCAGATCCTTCTTGATGAAAAAAAAAGAAAATGATCCCAGGAGCAATGTAAAAAGGTTATTTATTTATACTTTACAGAATAAAAAGTATAAAATAATATAAAATAGTACACTTAAGTGTTTCACCTTTACAAAGTATAAATAAATAACCTTTTTAGATTGCTCCTGGGATCATTTTCTTTTTTTTTCATCAAGAAGGATCTGCTGTTAAGGTCTTGGTGCCAGATACCACAGAACACTCCAATATCTTTGGTGGGGATCATACCACCTACGCCTGTAGGAAAGAGCAACCTTTAAATTGCTTTTAAACACAATTTTAACCAACACCTGAGTACCACACCATTGCTGCTATTTCATCCTTAGGCGAGGATTGTATCGCCCATACGTTCATTTTGGAGCTAGGATAGCTCCAAAAAATTGTGAGTACCTAATTTTTTTCTTATTTTTATGTATACCTGCAATATAAACATACTACACCATTTTGCTACTTTTCTTTTTGTATTTTTTATTGTTGAAGCACAACCACTACCCCCTTTGTGAATTTCTACAATCAATCAAGCTAAGAAGAGGACACCTTGGCAAGTGGGCTGCTGCTCTATTTTATGAACTTTAAGGATTTTCAAGAATCTGTTTAATACGTTTTTAACAAAGAATTACCTTAAGAAAGTCCTGTCTAGCGCTTTTTTCCATCCTCCTTGTTTTATATTGCAAATGAGGCATAGCCTGTCCACTTTCGCAAACATTGTAAAACATAAACCTACAACTTTCACTTTCAATGCCAACCACATATGGGATAACTGGTTATCAAAGAGGGCCCAGGAGACCAATCATGTATCCCATACATATAGGGGGGCTATTTGTCTGAGTTTTTAATAAGCCTGTGTCACTGGTCATAACTCAATTATTTCTGTTGTTAGGACTGCAGCCATCAACAGTATATATATGATCTAATATTATTAGTGTTATACAGCTGTGGGCATATGCCCTTATGTTACAGTGACGTATACCTTTCACGGTAGGACTGGTGACACTGGTGTTTTTAAAATCTTTTTGGTTATACCTTTTAACAAACATACTAATAAAAGTTATGTTTTAGGGTGGGGTTATAATAAGGGTATTTTTGATCCCAGGAATGGGATTGGTTTGTTTTTGGTTGTAACTTGCCCTTGTCCCCGCTGGGGCATTATTTTGGAATTTTATTTAGCTCAGGGCTCGTCATGGCACCTAGGTGTTTATCAGCCTATCGAACAAAGTTTGCACCGTGGTGCAACAGCAAACGCTGCATCTGAAGAGCACTTGGAGAAGATCCTGAATCGGAACGGAGCTGGAGAAGCAACGTTATATGACATCGTCACATGACCTAACGTCATGGGCGTAGGAACCCCTAAAAATCTGGGGGGACAGCATTTCCCCCATCAGATCCCCACTTTCTCCCCATCTATTTTTTTGCAAACATGTACAGTAATATATAACTTGAAACGCTGGTAAAAATAATGCACGTTTGATACATTAAATATAGGAAAAAACAGCTAATTTTTGTAACAAAAACATTTTTTAAAAAAAATTGAAAAATTGGACCATAGGCAATCATTTCCTTTGGCTGTGCTCCATGCTCCCTAGCATGCAATCACTCCCTCTGCTCCCACACCAAAAAAATATATGTGCCACACTGAAGACTAGGGGAAGACTGTGAGAGTCAGTGCAGTCTTTCCTCCTTCTGACTACTCCGTGACATTAAATCCAAAATAGAGAAGTAGAGGCTCAGCATTGAAATGGTAAGGTGAGTTTATTTCACACAGGCATTGTTTCGACACACAGGTCTTTCATGTCGCCTGTGTGAAATAAACTCACCTTACCATTTGAGTGCTGAGCCTCTGCTTCTCTATTTTGGATTTATTGAAGGACTTGGTGGTACCCTGGCTCGTGCACCATCTCACAACCGAGTGCTGCATTCCAACCTTTGTTTCTGTGTATACTCTGTGACATTGAGAGCCCCCCCCTGTAATCATCCCCTAAGTCCCTTTGTCTCTCATTAACTAAGCCACACCTCTCTTTTACTTACTCCCTGTAGTTCAGGTATAGATCAAATAAACAACACATGGAAACAGCACATGCATGTATAGATTAACTGAATAAGACATACAACCCCTATATTTGCAGGTATATATAAATGTATGGAAACATAGCATAGCCGATATGGATCAACAGAATAACACATAAACCCTGCTTTGCATGTATAAATCAACTGGAAATCACATAAAAAGTCAGCATTAAAGATAGAAACCCCCTAAATTACAGGCATAGATCACAGGTTGCACACCCCAAAGGCCAGCTCTGGTGTCCACATTCCCCACATAAAACCTGACCAGCACTCAGATTACACAAACAAATTACAGTCCAGAGTTAGCCAACTTTGCCCCCAAACAGCCCAGTGTGAGCCAACTTTGTCCCCAAACAGTCCAGTGTGAGCCTTTTGTCCCCAAACAGTCCAGCATGAGCTAACTTTGTCCCCAAACAGCCCAGCTCACAAATAATTAAAGCAATTCATCCACACATTAATTCATTATTTCACTCATTCACACAATTCATCCACATGTGGATTAATTCATTCTCTTACTCATTCACACAAATTATCCACATATTCATTAATTCATTCTTACTCTTTATTTCAGTATGCTTACTACCCCCTTTTGTTACTTTTATCCCCCTTCACCCCTTCTCACACTATGTACCCCTCTCCCCCTTCTCACACTATGTACCCCCTCTCCCCCTCCTCATACTTTCTACCCCCCTTCTTACACTATTTACACTATTTACACTCCTCACACTATCTACCCCCTCTCCCCTTCTCACACTATCTAAGCCCTCTCACACATGAAGGCTTGCAAAAAAGTATTTACTTCATTCAAAATAGTATTTGAACAGATACATGCAGCAATATATACCGTATTTGCCCGATTGTAAGACGACCCTGATTATAAGACAACCCCCTCAAAATCTGAATATTAATTTAAGAAAAAAAGAAAAAGCCTGTATATAAGACAACCGTATAGGAAAAAAGTTTTACTAGTAAATGTAATTCATGTAAACTATTTTTTTTAATAAAAGCTATGATTGAGAAAAATATTTTGTTTTTATTTCCTTTTATTTTCCAACCTACCCCCCCAGTTATGCACATCTGGCCCCATGATATCCTTTTAACCCTCTAAATGCCATGGCCCCATGATATGCCTTTTAACCCTCTATATGCCACTGTGCCCCATGATATGCCTTTTGACCCCCTATGTGCCACTCTGCCTCCAGAAATGCCTTATACCCCTATATGCCACTCTGGCATTTAGGGGGTTAAAGGCATATTATAGGGCAGAGTGGCATATAGGGAGGTATAAGGTATTTCAGGAGGCAGAGAGGCGTATAGAGGGTTAAAAGACATTTCTGAAGGCAGAGTGGCATTAAGGGGGTTAAAAGGCATTTCATAGAGCACTTTGCCTACAGAAATGCCTTATGCCTCCCATTCAAACCCCCCCCCCAAGACGTACTGGTGCTTCTGACTCACAAACAGCACAAAAGAAGAAGAACCAGCAGAAGAGTGCCTTTCTACAAGCCACTCTCAAAAGGCTGGAAAAAGGAAATTTACGCAAGACTGGTGCAATGAGCTCACATGGCTTAAATTTGACCTAACCACAGGTATAGCCATATGTGAGGCATGTGCCACCTTCCCTGGCATTGCTGACCAAACATCTAAGACTGTGAAAGGGTTTTCAGGGCCTTTTAAACTTCAAAACCAGAAGCTACACCATTGGCTGCATGCGTGAAGAAAATGGACAAAGTCATGTTCAGCCATATGAAGGTTTTATTTAATGTGGCCTATTGTATTGCAAAGGCCATTCACAGACCTTGAAGGATTGTTAGAGGTGACAGGGAAATTAGGAGTTGCTGTGAGAGAGGAGTATGCAAATTATAAGAGATGCAAAGAATTTATATTGCAGCTTTAATCAGGAAAAAACTCACCTGTGAGCTAAAATTTGATGCTAGATGGATCAGCCGTCAAAGCAGGAGTAGAGGGACTAATATTGTATGTCAGGTATATCAAGAACAATGGGATCAAAGAAGTTTTTTTGTCAGACCTTTTGATATGGCTACTGCAGATGGGTACTTAGAAACTATTACTAAAGATCTGAAGATGCATGGTCTCCTAGACTGGCTTTCTTCAAGCCACTTGAATGGCATTGGTACAGATGGTGCTGCCAGCATGATTGGAGCTGAAAATGGACTTGTGCAGAAAACACGCCACAACCTGACCCACGTAATTGGCATTCACTGTGTTCTACACAGTGTGGCAAGGTAACGGAGTCTGTCTATATCAGTGGCAGGTTGGAACACTCAATATTCCCAGCATGAGGGGGTTCATTGCTGGAAGTCAGCAGGTGGATTCAATTAACCTGCACTGAGGTGTTAAAAGGGTGGCCGTTAGAGGCATTAGTTGTCTGAAAACAGGGAGAGAGGCTGTCAAGCCAGAGGCCCTCAGACTTTATAAAAAAGGTATGGTCCAAACAAACTAGTGTTGTGCTGCTACTACTTTGATGCCTGGGACTGGATTGGCTGGCCAGTTGGTTAGTAAGATAAGAATTTTGTATAGATAGTCTCCAAGATGGAGTAGGATTTGTTTTTGTTTTGTTTATTTATACTGTGAAGCGCAACACTGTGGACCTTACAGAAAGCTACAATAAACCACATTTTGCTTTTATTCTGCTGGTGTTTGGAGTTTCTTGTCTGTAATCGGGCCATCCTGCCACAATAGATTCCATTTAAGCTTGTTAAGCTCAGTTAAACAATCAAAATTCATTGATGACCTTGAACGAACTGTACCAGTTTTATCAGTACTCACCCAAGAGAATGCGACAACTGAAGCAGGTGGCTGAAAATCTTCAGAATAAAATTCTGAAATTTCAGTACTTGCATAACATAAGATGTGTGGCCAGCAAAGTCAGTGCTCTCTCTGCGCTTGTCAAAGACTGGAAATGTGTGACAGTCCACCTTGAAAGTGTTGCTGCAGAAAAAAACAGTGTTTCTGTAGTTGCCCATGGTTTGTTGAGAAAACTCACAGATCTTACATTTGTTCATATGCTCAATTTTCTCCTGGATTATCTTGGAATTATTAAGAACCTCTCTCTTTTATTTCAAAGGGAAGAGCTTTTCTTAAGCACAATCGAGTTGCATGTGAAACATACGATATTGTCATTAAAATCACTCAAAGATGCACCAAAACAGCATTAGGAGAGATTTATTACAGGAAAATCACTGTATAAGGACTGTATCAAAACATACACTTACATGGGCTCAGCAATACTGTAACTTTATCAATCCAGCAGGAAAAAGAGAAGTTATTAAACACGCTTTTAAATACCTGGAATAACGATTTCTGGGTGGGAGGAATATTGAAAGCTCCACGGCAGTGTTACCTTTCCCTGGCTAGCAGGAACAACATTACAAGACTATTGTTATGCCTACCTTCTCCGCCAGGCTCCCACGTCGTCCGGTCACTGGTGGGAGGCTCCCTCGAGGTGCCGCTCGCACGTCCCCTCCACGCACTGTTGTGCGCTCGGCACATACACGGAGGGACGTGCGCGGCGACAGGGCACGGCCACCTAACAGTGACGGCTCTGGTCGAGCTGCCGCGGCATGTCTGCGGAGATCGGATGGTTACCAACGACCTTTACCGCTTCTGCTTCTGCCACCGTTCGGTTACCGCTCCCTGATAAATAAGCAGGTGATCCCAAAGAATGCAGAGGGTTTCTGAACCAATGTATGCTCCATTTTCGCAATCATCCTCGTGTTTTACGTTCTGCCTCAAAACGGGTGTCGTTCATCACTTCGTTGTTGAAAGGAGAGGCGCTGCTCTGGGCCTCCCCCTGATCGAGCAGGAATCCGCACTCCTGGACGACTGTCCTGCCTTCATGGAAGCCCTACGGTCGGTGTTCGACATGCCTGGCCGCAAAGAAACGGCCGAATCCACTTTGTTACAGTTGCAAAAGGCCCTAAGACCCTGACCCAGTACACCGTGGAATTCCGTACGCTGGCTTGCGAAATCCAATGGGATCAGGGCGCCCTGAGAGCAGCCTACCGGAAAGGACTCAATGAAAATATTAAGGATGCTTTTTTGTACCATGACCCTCCGTCTGATCTAGAGGGATTCATTGCCCTCTGTTTACCCGTGGACAAGCGCATACAAGAGAGACAGATGGAGAAGGAAAAAAGTAGACCGTCTCGACCGTTCCCTTCCCACAACATACAGAGGAACCCATGGAGATAGGCACTATACACCACCTAACCAAAGCCGAAAAGGCAAGAAGAAGGAGTCAAGGCCTCTGTTTTTATTGCGGCCAAAGCGATCACCTACTGCATTCATGTCCTGTGCATCCGGGAAATGAAAGTGCTTAGGGACCAACGGAGGAGAACCCCTACGCACAACCATCACCTCTCCTCCATACTGCATGATGATACCCGTTTCGCTTAGGTGGCATGGCCACTCTGTGGTCACCCAAGCTTTCATAGACTCTGGAGCATCTGGTGTGATTCTGACGAACGCTCGGCCCTACAACACGGCTTGCCACTCTGTCCCAAAGGGACTCCTTCTGTTGTGACCGCAGTTGACGGTAACTTATTGGGTCCGGTAGTGGTTACCCAAGAGACGAAACCCCTCACGATGTTCATAGGGGCAGCCCACAAAGAAACCATTGCGTTAGGAATAATACAATCACCTCACGCTCCCTTGATACTGGGGTACACTTGGCTGCAGTTACACAACCCACGAATTGATTGGGACATTGGGAGATACTAGCATTGAGTTCCACTTGTCACCACTCATGTTCAATACCCTGTAGACGAGCGAACCTTGTTTTGAAAATTAAACCAACAGACCCCAGGCTCCTGGTGCCTAAACACTACTGGGCAGAGCTTGTAGTTTTGTTGGCGCTGGCGGGGTCATCTAGCAGCTGTGATAATGTCCAGAACTGCTGCTTCATAGCACCACTTTGATTGTAACTTGGTCCTTACAGGCTTGCTGGGACCGAAGGAACTAGCAATTGTGTTATAAAAGCTGCATATTGTAGCTGTGACCCAACTGCAGCACTTCAGAAGTTAGAGCTCTCAAGGAGTGATCATGAAGCTAGGGGGCGCCAGGGCTGGTCCCTACATGGGCAATCCCTTGCACTGAACTTCGAAGCTGCTTGTGCCCGCTGAGAAGCAATCACTGTAAACTGGCACCTTGGATTTAACATTGCATGATTTGTTCTCATGGGAGCGATTGTGCAATCTTTTTTAACAAAAGAACTGTCCTGCTGTGAGAGGGTAGGTCGTCTTTACACACAGAGTAGCGTCTGAAACAGCTAAAAACCACTGGTTGGGATGGAGAGGGTGAAAGGTGCTGCTAGGAACTACATACAGAGGTGACATTCTAGAGGTTAAACACAGAGTTAAAAGTTTACAGTGGTTACAATGGAGACCTCTGATCTCATCTCTCCAACTGTTAAAAGCTTGTCGAAGAGTTGTGTTTCAGCTCCTTCACTTCAGTATACAATACGAAGAGCCAACCCTAGTGAGCTTCTGTGCCATGTCTGTACGTGTATTGCCCTGCGTCACAGTACTGCTGATTGGCTTTCTGACTTTACCAACATAATTGATATGTTTATTGAACAATAAATATTCAATAAAAAGAGGAGCTTAACTGGCCCTTTGCAGGATCTATTTCAATCAAACTGTCAAAGTCTCTTCACGCATTGTATTGTGCATTATACAGGGCCAGCACAGCCCTTCACATTGGTATTGTTGGCCCTTCATAATGAAAAGTGAAGGGAGGAAGTTGAAATCATAACTTCTAACTCGCATATTATATTCCACCAGGATATGGGGAGAAATACATTGTTGTGTTCACCATACCAGTGCATTCACACCCAGCATCACATGCCACATGAACTAGAAGACAGATAGCAATGAACTGTTTCCACTGTTAGCAAGACAACTACAAATAAACAATCTTAAGAAAATATGTGGTTTCAAATAATGTTAAAATTATATAAAGAAGATGCAGTAAATGGGAATATGAATGAAGTTGAGGAACAGAAAGACTGGTTGTTGGCTTTCCCATTCTTGGAAAAACATCAGAGGACGTCTGTGACAGAAGTATCTGTTATGTGTGTTATAAAGTTAATGATTATATTTGAGAAAGAGGCAACATGTCTTCTTTGAGAATGTAACATAGAAGGATATGTAAACATAATAGACCAAATTGGCTGGATTATAGGCCTCACCCTATAATCAGGGTTTAGCGCAGGGATGCGTGATTCGTATCACCCAATGCCTGGGACATGCAGTTATAAAGTTATAAAGCATAAAGTTGACGTCAGTGGCCCCATAAGGGAAGTAGTTCCTCTACCTTATTGTAGGGGATGCAATAGCCTTCTCTATGGCATATTAAGAGTCATGTAAACTGTCACTGAATAAATGTATTCAGTCAAATTAATTAAAAAAAACTGTTTATACTGGAAAGCAGAAAATTATATATTTGGAAAACGCCAAGTAGTGAATAGTGAAAAGAAATGGCTAATTAACCTCCTCAAATTACATTTAATTTCACTACTTGCTACCATTGAGTTTTTCATTGGCATATATGGCTCTTTCAAAATAATTGAGAAGTTGATGTCTTATTTCTTTAACTCTTTCTCTCCAGTTTCCACCCTGTACATCTATTTTGTTTACTCTTTGCCAAGCAATACCAAATTCTTTCTGTTACACCCCTGCCCACCTCGTTCCACTGCTTTTTACCTTAATGAAACTTTTTATTTCGTATTCCCATTTTCTGTGAAGCCTGGATATGCTAAAACAAACAACTCCCCTTTTACCAACTCCATTTAAATTATCAGAAAGTGTAGTATCCATATCGAAACCTATGGCTATGGCTATACCAGTTCTGTCATTTATAAAAGGTTAAATGACGCACAGGAGTCATCAAAGGTGCTGGTTTGTTTAGCACAAACAGATAATTCTCTTGTTTTGTAAAGTTCTGAGAATGTACTATAGTAGTTTCAGTAAATTGTATTTGTGTGACTATTTGGAACATCGCAGTAGTCACTGATTGACATTCACATCTGTTAAACAATGTGCATTCTTAATCCAGGATGATTTGTCTTGATACGGTGGTCCAAATTTGGATAAGTATGTGATTGCAGCAACATGCAGGGAAAATATTAGGCAAGAGTCCAACGATTCCAAGATATTTATATCTCTGTTGGCAGAAGTGTAGTTGAATGTGACTAGGTTCTGAAGTGTAATTCTGTATTGAGAATGTAACACAGGAGGATATGTAAACATAATCTAAAATTACAAAATGAGGATTTATGTGAGACATTGTTAAAGTAACACATGCACTTTTTGGCATAAATACCGTAATTGAAATCAATATATATGAATGCCTAGGTTCCACGGTTTAAAGATGAGTCCAATGAAAACATTGTGCACAAATGACAGTGCGGGTTTGAGAAGTGATTAGACCTTGGGCACCTGCTCAAAAGATTGTTCTAGAATCCCTGCATGAGTAATAGAGCAGCAAATTTTCATTTTTTTTTCTTTTTTAAACTGGGTGGACAAGAAATGAACGTCATCTATAATTTAAAAAACATTAATTCCAAAAGAGTTAAACAGACAATTTTTATAACAACATTATTGTATTTTTTTCCTCAACTTCTCTCTCTCCCCTTTTTTTAGTCAAGACATTTTTAACAAACTAAAGTTAGTTTATAGAAAGATTTATTTATTTAATTTATTATTTAATATTAAATACATTTATTAATTTCATTTAACCTATTCAAACTTTGTTGTATATCCTATTAGCGGCATCCTGTGGATTTCTTCTACTCAAATATTGATGGAAATCTGTCTATTTCTTTTACCAGTGCTGTTTTATGAGTATAACCCCATCGCATATGATAGACAAGTATAAAAAAGGACAATAAGAACATGTGTTAGCCTGACTAACTAAATATGTCGAATGGGAGTCATACACATGTTGTGTATGTACCCTGTGTTTTAACATGCTGAATAATATATTTGGGAGATCTTTGAACACAGCTAATTCAATTTACCCCATCAAATCAAATATTTTTTAAAAAAGATATTTTTTCTTGTGTTTTTTTTCCACACACATTTTACTTCAGGTATGAATTTACCCCTCCTGGTATATGTCCCTGTCAAACAACACTTCAATATGTGTTCAGTAACATCTCCTGCATAGAGTGATACCCCCATGCATGTGGTTGTTAGGTTATTTGGGAGGTAAAAGGACACCTATGAGGTGTGCATTTTTTGGTGTTTGGACATCTGGTCAGTTTGTGCCAATTTCCCATTTTTGGGGCATCTTTGATGCAGGCCAATTCAATTTACCCCATCTAGACACCCTATGGGCATTTAAAATGACAATATTTTAACTCTTTCCATGCGACAATTTTTGTGAAGATATAGCGTTAATTGTAGGACTTGCTCATAAAAAAGCGTTTTGTATATATATATATATATATATATATATATATATATTGGACTTTTTTAACAGTGGGGAATTATTCTTACCTTACCATTTTTTTTTTAATTTTTAATATATTTTTCTTTTATTTTACTAATCACATTGTGATTAGTGAGCTGGGCTCCATTGGCAGCAATGCCATTCACTGATGGCACTTGTGGTTGCTCTTCGGAGCAATCACAAGGCGATCGGGGATGGGGGTTGTGTTGCTGAATGCCTTGATAATGCCTTCCTGATTTATTTTTAGTTTTTGCCAACCATGACCACTGAGCCTTTCGCTGGTTCCTGGTCGATACCAGAATATCAGCCGCGGAAGTCGATATAGGTACCCTCGAGAACATTAGTCGAGACTAAATGCTTGAGGGTCAAACTACCTTATTGATCAGAAACATAGCTTTTTTCATCAGACCATGGTTAGTTAATGAGGAGGAGTTGACACAAAACTCTAATCACATCCTGTAGGAATCTCCAGGACAATTAGCAAACAAATAAGCAGAAACAATGGACTAACAAGGAGAAGTCCCGCCTTGTGAGAGCTCCCTATCAGCAAACATTCTGACTTTACAAAAGGACAATGGATGACTCACACAATGACAAAATGATGCTTATTCGCTTAACGCCTGAGGACTGGATAGGCAAACATATATACATTATAACGGTGACATACAATAACATCTCTTTACACCTTCAAAATAAACATTGCACACAGCACCTTAAAAACCGTCCTTTAACCCCTTAATGACAAGACCATTTCTTACTCATAGTACACTATGGGACAATGGCTCTTTTAACATTTTTCAGTATTGCTGTTTAGCTGTAATTTTCTTCTATCTCATTTTGTGCACCCACACACATTATAAATTGTTTGGCTTTCTTTAGATACCATTATTTTTATCATATCATCTAACTTACTATAAAAAATTATAAAATATGGTGATTTTTTGTTAAAAAAAAATATTTTACTCATCTGCAAAAACTAATGAAAACACCTGCTAAATAGATTCTACTTTTTGTCCTGAGTTTAGAAATACCCAATGTTTTTATGTTTTTTTGCCTTTTTCTGCACGTTATGAGGCAATAAGTAGCAGTAGCATTTTGCTATTTCAAAACCATTTTTCCTCAAAGTTGGTAATTCTACGCCATGTGCAATTTTGGGTATCTTTGTAGCCAGCCAATGAAATTTACCCCATCAAGCCATATATTTTTAAAAACCAGACACCCCGTGCACTAATTCCACCACCAGCCTTTTTTCAAAGTTTATGGTAGTAAATCTTTTTTGAAATTTTTTTTCATACACGTTGTACTTCAGGTATGAATATACCAGGTGGGGTAACCACCTGGTATATGTCCGTGTCAAACAGCACCCCAATATGTGTTCCGCACATATTTTTTTGCCATTTAGACATTTGTACCCACGTCCCATATTTGGGACATCTTTGAAGCCGGACAATTCAATTTACCCCCATCAAATCATACATTTTTTTAAACTAGGCACCCTATGGGCATTTATAAAGCCAATATTTTAACTCTTTCCATGCAGGTATTTTTGTGAAATGATAGAATTTATATATATATATGTACATATATATATTTTTACTAAGACACTGATTAGTGAGCTGGCTCCATTGACCTTGCATGGTTGGATGCAGTACCTGCATTCAACCTGCAGGACAAGCTCGAGAGTTCTCAAGAGGGTCTGGATAGACCCTTTATGAACTCATTAGTTAGTGACGCCATCTTGTGAGTGACGGCGACGTCATTTGCATGATGGCACTTGTGGTTGCTCTTCGGAGTAATCACAAGGCTATCAGAGTAGGGCAGTTGTGTTGCTACATGTCTTGAAATCTAGGCATGTCAGCAACACCTATTTTAGCCGGGCGGCACCGCGATCTTTGATGATCTGTGTGGTGGCAGCCATTTTTCTTCCGGGGAGGGCTTTCCTTCCTGGATCCACGGCAGCTGTTTAACAGCAGCCCGTACATGTAGGGGCTTTGTCATTACTGCATTGTACTGCAAGCACGTACATGTACGGCCTTTGACGTTGAAGGGTTAAACAGTAGGAGGCCCCGGCATCAGGGTGTTTGGACTGATTGCAATTTCCTGCTCATAGTCTGGGGGGGTGGAGCAGGCAATGCTAGTTTGAGCAGGTCACAATCTCTAGTATTTGGGAAAACGTGGTTAAACCCATATCAGTGGAGAAAGCAGTCCAAACAGACTCCTGTATCCACCTCAAAAAACAGAACCCCTTCCAAGGCCAGGGCCCATAGTCTGTAGGGAGGAGAAGTAGGGCCTTCTTGTAAAATAATAGATAAAAACCTAACCTAAAATAGAGGAAAACATCTAATTTTTGCAATCTTACTTAAATTTTCTTCTGTACTTTAAGACTTTAAGTGCCACAGCTGGTCAAAGACTAGGGATGCCACCACGTCTGGGTACATCATGTCATCAGTTCCATACTGTGACCCTGAATGGCAGAAATAATATGTGGTCACTTTAGCCCTCACTGGTAGAGACATCGCCAGTCTCCTACAACGCCTCTATGATGTCTGTGCCCCTAGTTTGTCTTCTCCATATTTGTACCCAACGGCTAGTCTGAGATATTTTATAGGATGACTATATATTTTTTATTTATTATATTTTGTTCATGTTTTTGCACTGTATGGCTTGAGATCCCTTTGGGGATCTCTCATACATTTTTATGCCAATGATGTCATGATGACATCACTGGGCTCCCAATCAATTCTTTTCATTTCATTTAGTTACATAGTTACATAGTTCATAAGGTTGAAAAAAGACCTAAGTCCATCAAGTTCAACCCTTCTACCTAACCTTTCTATTCTTGATCCAAAAGAAGGCAAAAAAACCCTAATTAAGCTACTTCGAATTCTGCCATCAGGGGAAAAAATTCCTTCTTGACTCCAAGAGGCAATCGGATTTCTCCTTGGATCAAGAAGCTCTAAAATATTAATGTTATTCTATTTATATCCCTGTATGTCATGCCTTTCTAAGAAAATATCGAGGCCCCTTTTGAAGGTATCTAATGTATTGGATAACACCACCTCTCTTGGAAGTGAATTCCATACCTTTATTGTCCTCACTGTAAAGAATCCCTTCCTTTGTCGTCTATGAAACCTGCGCTCTTCCAGTCTCAGAGGGTGACCTCTTGTTCTTTGTATATTTCTGTTAATGAACAGGTCACTGAAGAGCTCTTTATATTGGCCCTGCATATATTTATATAATGTTATCATATCCCCTCTGAGACCGTTTTTCCAGTGTATATAATTTTAACTTTTTTAGTCTCTCTTCATAACTAGTATCTCCCAATCCCCTTATTAATTTCGTAGCCCTCCTTTGCACTTTTTCTAATTCCATAATGTCCTTTTTAAGGACCGGTGCCCAGAATTGTACCGCATATTCAAGGTGAGGTCTTACCAATGACCTGTACAGAGGCAAGATGATATCCTCCTCCCTTGAATCAATACCTCTTTTTATGCATGCCAAAACCTTATTGGCCCTCGCAGCTGCTTGCTGGCATTGCGCACTGTTGTCAAGTGTTAAGTCCTTCTCATTGGTAGTTTCCCCCAAGGATATTCCATTTAAAGAATAAGTTGCATTTTTATTATTTTTACCATAATGCATAACTTTGCATTTCTCTATATTGAACCTCATCTGCCACTTGCACGCCCAGTCCCCAACTCTGTCTCAATCTTCCTGCAAAGAAGAAACATCATGATTAGTCTGAATTACCCTGCCTTATTTGGTGTCATCACCAAAAACTGTGACATGGCTCTCAAAGCAGCTTGGGAGATCAATACCTGCGTACAGGCTGAGAAACATCCATTCACAACAACCCTCTGCATTCTATCTTTTAGCCAATTTCTGATCCACATACAGACATTTGCCCCTAAACCTATTTCTGTTAATTTATAGAGTAGTCTTTTATGTGGAACCGTATCAAATGCCTTAGCAAAGTGCAGATAAATCACATCTACAGCCACCCCCAGGTCTATATTTTTACTAACTTCTTCATAGAATGCTAATAGGTTTGTTTGACAAGACCGGTCTTTCACAAATCCATACTAATTGGATTATGGATCAAGATATGATCTTGAATGTATACCTTTAGCAACCCTTCAAATAATTTCCCCACTACTGATGTTAAGCTTACTGGCCTGTAATTGCCTGGTTGAGATTTTGATCCCTTTTTAAATATGGGCACAACATCAGCCTTACGCCAATCTAATGGAACTATGCCAAAGAATCCCTAAAGATTAGTAATAATGGCTCGGCCAGAATTAGGCTTAGCTCCTTCAGTACCCTTTGGTGTATACCTTTTCGGTCCAGGGGCCTGGGAACTCTCATTAGAATAATAAGTCCGACTGAAAATAATAATTACTAAAAATAGAACCAACTTAAAATACATTCCCCAAGGGAAAAAACTACAAAAAACTGATACTAAACAAATAAAACCTAATCATGAAGAAATATAATATATGTAAAGAATTTGTGAGGTAAAAAGAAGTGTAGTTAAAAAGCCAACCAAGTGGTTGCACGGAGTAGCCTTATTTAGAAGTGATTAAGGCTGAAAAACTGATGTTCTGAATAGCAACTATGTGCCCAATCAAATTGCATACGCAATATGTGTTTCTCTGGAAAAGACTCCAAAAAGATGGCGACAGAGACAGGCGGTTAAGAAAACTGCTAAAAATACAGCCAAAGATGCTCCACAAAAGCTCTGAAAATCTCACCGGAGGCATCAGAGAGCTGGGAATATAATAAACAGACTGAACAGACAAGGATAGGTTGCTTCCTGACTGGAAAAGGGCAGAAACATCTTTTGCACAAGTAATAACCAGACATTAAAATAACATGAAAAAATATAAAATTGATAAAAGTAATAATAGAATAATAAAATATTAAAATGGTGAATAGCAAATAAGGTACTTATCTTAGTGCAGAGCAGCAAAGAAAGAGGAGGAGCATTCTATTCTGTGGCAGTTATGATCTGGACTAGGTTCTGATTGGTGGATTTGTTAATGGCACTTATTATGTTGATGTGTTATTTATTTTTTCTGATAAACTGTTATTTCTATATATTTTCATAGTTGCTGCTATAGGAGTATAGTATAGTAAATAAATTATTAAGCATAATATGAGCCTCCTGTTCTGAATAAAATTACATCAAATGTGTTGGAACATATGATGCAGCTTGGGATACTATTAGAGCTATCTGCAATAAACACTGGAACATACAACATATGGATCCAGATTTTTTGAAAGTTCTGGGCCCCACTATAGATCTTCCACCAAGGAGGCCAACTAATATTTGTGATCATGTAATACACTAAATCCTGAAGAAAACAAAGAGGACTACAGGAGCTTCAAAATGTGGCACCTGTAAGGCATGCACGTACATAAAACTAATTAAAATTTTCACCTGCACTGTAACAAAGGTGACCTTTACCATACAGCAATTTTAAATTGTAAGAGTATATGGGGTTTATCTACTTAATAGCCTGTCAGTGCGGTATCTAGTATGGGGGAAAAACGTTTCTGCTATTTAGGATCTTAGAGCATATAAATACATCCCGGTCCTCTGAGACCATATATACAAGTTGGTGTCAGGTGGTTTATGCCTGCCTTCCATGCTATGGGAATTAAAACTGTTTCGCAGAGCCAGTGACCCCTGCTCACCAATTGTAAAGCAGGCTTATCTTGTTTTAGTGTGAGAGAGCTAGATGGTTCAGCAGTACATTTAGACACACAGGATGCACAGTGAATGTAGGTAAATGTCAGCACAGTGTCTAAACCAATTGTGTTAGGCAGCACAAACCAAAATCAGGTTTTTAGTAAAGTTAGGCTCTAATACTTACAATGTTCCTATGTAACATTGTTGGCATTACTACAAGTTGTGGACACAACTGCTTTACAGCAGCCTTTTGTTTCCATATAGGCAGGTTAAGAAAATTTTAATTGTAATCAATAACTTTTGTGATTTTATTTAGTTTCTTTCTCTCTGGGAACTTGTTTACTTTTAGTGGGCACAGCCATCTTGCGAGACTATGCCTCTCGCTATTGCACTTTCTCTTTCTGGAGAGCGATCATATTAATGCATTTCAGCAACACAGATTTAGGCTAGGAGGCGCTCGCTAAGCTCGTTTTAAGCAGGCCATATTAAGTATAGTGAATGCGAACCCTCCTGAGAGCAATTTCAACTTGCCACTGCAGGGGTAAACCTACATTTTAAATCTAAAATTGATTCTAACAATATGCCTACAAAATCCCTGAGTTTCTGGAAGTATACCTAGATGAATTGATGTTGTTTTGTAGGTAAAGGGTGGTCATAGAAAATATTGGCTTGATTTAGATTTTATTTCTGTTTGCTCATTTTGCATTTTGTTAAATGATAAAAATAACTTATTAACATGTCTATTTTTGAAAGCATTCTTACCCCCACCTAAAATGTATTTTGTACCCCTAAAGTAAGCAAAATAGGTTTAAGGTGAGTGAAGAATGTGGTTTGGCTTTGATTAGGTGCATGTATGTTTGTATGTAATAAAGAATAGCCTCTGACCTTGAACTGTGAATTCCACCAACATTTATATAACATCAGGGTCACAAATAATTGAATTAATTTCATAGGTGAGATTTTTATGGAATCAAAGTAGAGCCCCCGCTGAATTTCTAACCATTACTGACCACTCCCGCAACGTATGTGTTCCACTCCTGCAACATATGTGTCCAATCCTGCCCGCTCCCGTAACATGTGTCCAATCCCGCAACATATGTTGTCAATCCGGCCCACCCCCTTACCAGACCTGCAGATTTCCTGTGCACTCCCGCAAGGCTGCCTTTGTGTTGTTTGCACACAGCGTCTCTTCTCTTGTTCCACCCAGGAACCCAGCAGAGTCACGTGAAGTGGCGTAAATTCACGTGACTCCGCTGGGTTCCTGGGCGGAACAAGAGAAGAGCTGCTGTGCGGGAGCAACGCAAAGGCAGCCTTGCAGGTCTGACCGCCTGCCTCAGACGTGTAAGGGAGTTGTCTTGATTTTGATACTGTATGTGTCATACTGGTCACACCGGATAAAATGGATGTAGACTCTAATTCAAGAATTGTGGGGGTAAGAATTCAGAATAGATTTATGCCTATCCCATCCATGTTTAGATTCCCTCATTGTATTAGCCTCTACTGCCTCTAATGGAAGCATGAATATGTGTGAATGCGCATGTATTAACTTATGTATCTCTATAACTGTGTGATAGCATGGGTGTGTATGTGAAACTGGTGGGTAAATACGGCACAGGTAGGTTGTTTGGGGGCCAAAACGGCAGGGGCAGGTTGTTTGAGGGCAAAGTCCTACGTGTGCAATATGGGTGCTGGACAAGTGAAATCTGTGCAATCTGGGTGCCAAGGTTGACCTATGAGGTGTGTGAGCTTTGATCTATGCCTGCAATTTGGGGTTTCTATGCATTATTTATTTGATCAATACCTTCAGTGCTGAGTTTTCTTGTGATTTTTCACCTGCAAGGTTGGGTTTGTGTGTTATTCAGTTACCATGTTACTATGTTACCATGTGTTTAATACAGGATTTGTTTGTCTTATTCAGTTGATCTATACCTGTACTACAAGTAATACATGAGGAACGGAAAAAGAGGTGCAGAATTGATGGAGGGGACAACGGGACTCTAGGGTGATGATGGAGGAGGGGGCACCATGGGCGTGGCTCATAAAGGGAGCCTGAACAACTAAAGCCAGCCCTGATCACTAGTCGCACGTTTCGGGTCACTTTCCGGACCTACACCATTCACTTGCTCTGCGAGCGGCATAGTATTGTGCTCTTCCCCTGCCGCATTGACTGTGAAAGTTGCGGGGGGGTTTGGTGTTGGAGTGTAGAGCATTATTATTATATTTTATTTATACAGCGCCAACAGTTTACGCAGCGCTTAATACAATATATATATTCAAGGGGTATGACAAGACAAGAATTGACTAAGACAAACCGATACATTAGGTGGAGAGAGCCCAAGCTTACAATCTTGAGGGAATGGGGTGACAAACATAAGGCACAAAGGAAGGGTGAGAGGTAGTGTGGTGGTTGTATCTATGACAAGCACATTCTGGCAGCTAAGATGGTATGCTTCTCTGAAGAAGTGGGTTTTGAGATGTTTCTTGAACGTTGGGAGGGAGGGTAGATTTGAGTATCATCTGCATATAGGTGATACTGGAGGCCAAATGAGTTGATTAGATCTCTTTGCCAAGAGATGAAGTGTAAATGAAGAACAGCAGAGGGCCAACTACTGATCCTTCGGGGATGTCAACCCGAAAGTGGAAGGGGCAATGATGTCTTGCCAGAGAATTTGACAGAGAAGGAAGGTTAGACAGATATGAGGAGATCCAGGAGAGAGCTGTATCTCAAATGCCTACAGAAGCAAGTAAGTCTATAAGAAGGTGGTGATCAACAGTATCAAAAGCAGAAGAGAGATCCAATAGCATTAACAAAGAAGTGACATTTTGCTTTGGCAGAGAGCAAGTCATTGGAGACTTTTGTTAGAGCAGGGGTTTGAAGCCAGATTGTAGTGGGTCAAGGAGGAGAGAAAGTTAATGAGGCGATTGTACACAATCCGTTCAAGCAGCGAGGTAAAAGGAAGCAGAGATAGGGTGGCAGTTAGTCTAACATACGGGATCTGAGGAAGGATTTTTTAGAATGGGTGTGATTCTTACATACTAGCTAGTGCTCGGGGCAAGCAAATGTTTGCCCAGGGTCCAATCAATATTAAAGATGGACTTGCCCTCTTGAGAACGCAAAATTTCCTTGGATTGCATTTGAACAACTAGATTGTAAGCTCGCAAGAGCAGGGCCTTCTTCTCATTTGCACCAGTTTGTTATTGTATGTGTTTATAAATTATTCTAATGAATGTAACAGCACTGTGGAATCGGCCGGCATTTTATAAATAAATATAATGTAATATAATGTAACTTCTAACCCGCCAGTTTTAGACCTTGACCTCATGTTCTAATAATTCTCCTCTAAAAATAAAACATTTCAATACTTTGTAGTATATACCGTATTTGCTCGATTATAAGACAAGGTTTTTTTGAGAGCAAATGCACTAAAAAATACCCTTCGTCTTATAATCGGGGTCGCCTTATAATCAGACTTCAAATAGAGGTCTGACTATGAGACTAAGAAAAAAACTTACCTGCTGTGTAGTCGGGGCAGCGGGTAGACTTCTACGCGATTGGCGTAGGAAACTTCCGCTGCAACCGGAAGGAGGTGCGGTTAGCAGCGGGGGTTGTCTTCCATCTGGGAATTCTGACAGTCAGGGAAAGTCTGGACGCAGACAACCCCCGCTGCTAACCGCATCTCCTTCCGGCTGCAACGGAAGTTGCCTACGCGAATTGCGTAGATGTCTACCCACTGCCCTGACTACAAAGCAAGGAGTCGGAAGCACTGGTAAGTGTGTGTGGTGGGGGGAGTGTTAAATAGGGGGCATAAGGCATTTCCAGAAATGCCTTTTAACCCTCTGTACACCACTCTGCCTCCAGAAATACCTTATACCTCCCTATGTGCCACTCTGCCCCATACTATGCCTTTTAACCCCCTAAATGCCAGAGTGGCATATATGGGTATACAGCATTTCTGGAGGCAGAGTGGCACATAGGGGGTCAAAAGGCATATCATGGGGCACAGTGGCATATAGAGTGTTAAAAGGCATATCATGGGGCACAGTGGCATATAGGGGGTTTAAGGCATTTAGAGGGCAGAGTGACAAGCCTGGGGGCAGATGTGCATACTGGGGGCAGGTTGGAAATAAGAAGGAAATAAACAAAAAAATATAATTTTTTTTTTCTCAATCATAGCATTTTATTTTAAAAAATAGTTTACATTAATTAACATTTATTAGTAAAAAAATTTTCATATCAGATATTCAGATTTGGGGGGGGTCATGCAAATACGGTAGTTGTAGTATATAACTAGCACCATATCACACTCATTGGACGGAGATAACCCACCTATCAGTGTCACAATATTTGCATTTAGCTTCTCAAATGAACAATTTTCATTAACAAATAATGGACACCTCAAAGTTTTGTAACAATCTCCAGTGTGATTGCAGCACTATTTTCTACTTTTTGGTTACAACACACACATACACAAACGAGCATAAGTAGAAAAACGTGTGGAAATATAATTTGTTTTATTCAAATATATTTTTTAATATGCTAGATAAAAGCATAGGCCGTGTCTATATTATATTCTACATGTGTTCCCTTACTGTGAAGCATTCAATTTTCAACTTAGAATGCACAATATGAACCAATGCCCTTCACCTGTGTCCTCTAATTCCGGCCTGACCAGTGTTATTTTACTGAAGGGCATATGTGTCACATAGCACACAATTAACATATGGTTCTGACTGAAACCTATGGCAACTACAGCTACTGGTTATTCATGCTCTTCAACTTAAATCATGGTTCCCCATATTTACCATGTAAATACTAACGTCAAACATTTAGGTTCGGTTTACAAACCGACAGCAATACGTCTTCTGTATCATACCAAGGTAATGAGCGCCTTTTTCCCGCCCACCGTCAAAACTTTCCACAGGCCCCTCACAAACCATAGCCAAGCGCTTAAACCAAATAATTGGAATTCCGTCAACTTTAGGGGGATGGGCTTACAAACAGCACCCTCTACTAGCTCGTAGTTGATTGGCCGAGACGCGCATTATTCTGTCGGGGATTCCCCGCCTCCTACCATGTGAAGCAGTGGAAATTTCCAGAGTGTCTCTTTCGCTGCCAGGTCATTGCGTTGGGTCGTGTGCAGTATTATAGCTCACAGTAATATAAGCCGCGGTGTATTAGTTTCTAGTATTTATTGCTCAATTCCTCCGCATCGACCTGTGAGAGACATAAGTGGAAGGATTACTAGGTGAGTTATGGGCTGGCCAGCGTTTGGTGTTGTTACTCTCGTCAATTTCACGTTCCTCTCTCTGTCTCCATTGATTACAGAAAGCCGGCCCGCATATTACGAAAACGGTATATAATACAATTAACTCCATAGTGAATGGCTAATTTATATATTTTTCTTTAAACCATGTCTTTACATATTACATGGTGATATAATGTGAGAATATATTTTCTTTTTGATTAAAATGCTCGAAAAAATAAATGAAAATGAAGTTCTGCACATGTTTTTTTTTTGGAAAGTAAAATTATTAGTCACAAAAATGACTTTTATGAGGATATTGAATGAAATAATGTATCTTTTGTAAGGGATGTGGGACTTACATTTGGTCTACATCAACATAAAATTATTTATGTTTAGGCGTTAAGTTTAAATGTACCAAAAATGTTGCTATTTTGTAATTGTAAAACTTATTAAAAACTTTGATAGAATTATTTTTCTTTTGCGAAATATGTGCCGGAATTTAGGACTTTAGTGTTTAATCTGATGGGAGTAAGAGGCCCAATGTTACTTGGTAAAAACGTTGGTGTCCTTTTTTTTATTTAGGTCTATTTGTAGTTCATTGAATTTAGAAACCTACACCCTGACACAGAATGGAGTACAGATTACCTCAGATGCAGGGAAAAGGATATCTGCATTGGCTTTCAGGAAGTCATGTACTGTAGTGGGTGCATCAATAACAATACATCAATTCAATGAGTTGTTAGTAAAATCCTATCGGAACCCCGAGTGGAAATCACTCTGTCAACTTTATGTTTAGTGAATAGACTCTGTGGTGGCTCTGCTGCGAAGCTGGTCAACTTGGGCAGCCACGTTGACTTTAAAGGTGCTGATCCACAGCTACACAGCTTTTTTTGCAGCTTCTAGTGTGCCATGGAAATCCTTAGCCTTTCTGTTTATTCTTTCCTCTGTAGGTTTAATAGCATAAAATCAACACAAAAACCTTTTAAAAGGACACTCTTGAGAGGTCCCATTTACGTTTCTGTGATGTTCCCTTTGCATACCCCCTGCGCTCGGGGCGGGCCTGATGAGACCCCCATGAGCTTGTGACTGTGACGTGAAACATGGAGACGCAGATGGGGTAGGGAGCAGCAGGAACGTTTTTGGAATATAAGCAAAAACTCCATGATGGATATAAAATCCAGCTGCTGCAATTTGGCAGATTTAACAATTTTGCCAAGAAGAGATAAGTAAACCAATAGGAACACTTTTTGTACAGCACCATTTTGTTTTTTATACTATCGGATACTTGGGTATTGTACATTTTCAAAAGACTTTTACTCTAAGGTAAACACAAGTATTCCCTTAAGAAGTGCACATAGTAAATTAGGATGTATGCAGATGGACTTTAGCCAATGGTGATCTATCATATATACCTTTTATCAGCACAAATGATTGCTGCATCAAAATAGCTAATTTTTCATGCTTTTTTTCCCCCCTTTTTTTTCTTTAGCAGGTTTACAGAAATACCCTAAAATTCAGCATTTCAGTGAATCACTGGTAAGAGAACTATTGACTGCTCTGTATTATGAAACATTTAGTGAGTGGCAGACTGAGTGTTGACAAATGTAACTTCTAAAGGCAAACATGTTTAATGCATCTATTGTAGATTTTACCGCGATAAAGCCACTTACTACATTTTTCCCTAACCAGCCTTTTCTACTTCCTAAGCCCTATATTTCCCCTGTAGGGTGAGCAAATGCAGAGACACAACATTTACATTACATATTAAGTTCTCTAACCTAGTTACAACATATTAATTGTGCTTTTTTTCCATTTATTTTTTTTGTGCCATATGTGTGGGCAGCTGCTACAAAACAGCATATGTTTACTGAAAAACTGCACAGTCTTAAAGACTTACAATGCAGACCTTGGTTTAACACACTAGCCATATCTAGGTGGTGCACGTTAATATGCACAGGTCCGGAAGTGACATAGCAGTTTAAGTAGAGTGAAGTAAATGAGTGTAATTCTCGCTCACTAGTATTGTTTGGGAGATAAGCATTTCTAAGAAAATTGTGCTGTAGCTCCTGGTATTTCATCAGTTGCACTCTGCACATGTTATGAACCTGGATGTATACTTATGTTATAGGTAACTTCTTTGTGCAGTTTAATTTTAGCATTACAAAGTGCTTAAGTTCTGCCCTGTATTAAAAACTAGCTTGTGTGCTCATCGTTGAAATGACATGCATGCATATATGTATTTTTTCCATCTGTAGTGATGTGCACAAATATTTCTTTTTTTTCTTTCAAGAGCCCAGCAGGGTCACATAACGTGCATTACTGGGCCCCGCTGGGAGCCCCGGGGCACCTGCTACACCCTGCCCCCCGGAGGAAAGCATAGGGTGCGAAGCCTGGCATGCCGGGATGTGCTCTCTGGTAGACTCAAGCCCTCATATGCACTTTAAAATAGATGCAGTGTTAAGTTTTAACTAATGGTGGTAGTAGTAGTAGTAGTAAAGATTTAATACCATGAGCATGCATTGGGTAGGCTTAGGCTTTCTTAAATATAAGATGAGACCAATGCGCAAGTAAGGTTTCAGGTATTTTTACAGCGGGAAAAATGGGCAGAATATGCCCTGAAGTTTTGTTTCTGTAATCCAGTAATGTTTATTTAAAACTTTTCTGTTAATTGTCTTAAAATTGTAGTGGTTTGGATATTGTATAGTTTCTTCCAATATTACCAGTTCTATATCCGCACACGCCTACCTATTTATCCTATCTGTCGGTCTATCTGGTGTTTGGCAGTGTAAATCTAAAAACTTTTATTTTTATCTGCACTGACCTTTTGATTAATATTTTAAACTGAAAATCGGCCTCACGTGCGGCTTTTGTTGCTATAAATTGACAACTCGTTCTTCAGAAATTCATAAGGCACTAAATTGGTCACTGAGATGCCATTTGGTTCATTAATTATTAAATGTAGCAAACCTGAGTTGTAAGACTTTCTTTTTGTTGTACATAACTCCTAACACTGGGATTCCGAGACCGTATGAATAAAAACAGGCATACCCGCTGGACCTTCACTTTAGTAAAGGACATGGGTGCAGCACAACCGTTCCCCTGTTTTACGTACGGACACAGAACAGTAAGATGCCAGCGCGTCCGTTCGTCTTCTGTCTTCTTAACGTTTTGTGGTGGAAATTCGCTGACTGCACTTCAGAACAGAACATGCAGAGAGAGATCCTATCACTAAATACATTGGGAGAACATTAAAAAAATTACACAAAAATATTTACAATTGATAAATGTGAAGTCATTGTCATTATTAAGGATGTACCAATCATTATATACACTTTAATGCGTATGATAGGCACATGGTTCCATTAAATTTTCTTGTGGTCAGTTTAGCAAACACACCCCGCCCACCACCCCAACTAAAACGAAATGATCTGCGGGCGATGCGTTTGTCTGAATACATCTTCCTGCACGTGATCTGCTCTCCACCGGTCACATCCAGCACTAGTTTTGTTGAGTGCTGCATGTATAAAGTCTTCCCATTGATTTCATTAGAAGTACAATCCTGCCACTGATTTTATAGACGGGCTACATTTTCTGTGTCCGGTAAGTGCTTTTTTTGTTTTGCTTTGGAAGAATGCAGCTAAAAGAAGTACTTACACCATGACCAGTCCTAATAAAGTGTTCTCTCGCATCCTCACTGGTGTCATCTCGTGACTTGAAGGAAGTACGGTTCTTTGGGAGACCTTTTTCCCCAGCGGATTACAATTACTCTGAGAACCAGAGCGGCTCCTCACTTGTAGCCAGGTTTCGCCACAAGGAAGGTGGCAACAGCAGCCAGGGACATCCCGCTAGGTCTCCTGCTTCCCGTTTCATATATCATTATCAAATTTAGAGTCTTTATACAATGATAAGAAAATTGTGGGAAAGACGGTTTAATAACAAACTTAGAAATATGGTTATAAGAACACATACATGCTGATTATAAGCTAAATGGGGTTAGGTTGGAAAATAATCACTTGAAAAGTACTTGAGGTTAGTAGTTTTGAAAGAACAGAGGAATGGTGTGAGCAGCACAGCAGAGCCATACTCTTTTACAGTAAAGGAAAGTGAAAGTAGAATTGGCAAACTATAAAAACTTTATAATTCCACACAATAAAGGCTACCCAGCATATTATTCAACGTCTGCTGTCACCACAGTCAACGGAACTGTTGATGTCTGCATACGCCGAGTACTGTTCTGGTAGTGCAAGTAAACACTGGGAACTTTATCTAGCTATATAAGGAATTCACATAAAATCACATACTCAAAGTAAGGTTTGCACGATTGTTTTAAGCATTTGTGTGAAAAAGCTGTATTTCATACTTTACTGCATATAATGTCCTGCTCCTCTTGGGCACCTACAGTATCCATAAACCACTATCCAATCTAGCTGCAAGCAAGGGTCTGTCGCCCTAAAGATAGGCACAAGCAGCTGCCATCTTTCTGTTGGTGCAGGATATAAAGGGAGTGTATTGAGAAAACAAAAACACCAAATATTTGGTTTGATTTATATTTTCCATCTGTGCACTCACTTTGCATTTTAAGTGATAAAAAACTTAACCTGTCTATTTTGAAGGCATTCCTTTTTCACACCTGCCTAAGAATTTAGTACTGCACATTTATACTTTACCACTGTAATGTCAGATGTCATAACACAGTATGTGATAAGGATGCTTGCTGAATATTTAAGATTAAATAATTCCACAGGCCTCTCATCCCTATTGTAAAGAAATCTTGTTTATAAAAAGTGGCTGTGATCAAATGTGATGTAACTGGGATGCTGAGCTGTTCACAAATAGTGTACTGGTAGGTTGACTTTAACCCATAGTTAGCACATTTTTTTTTATTTTTCTTACCGGGTATGTAGTTAAATGCGTGTGAGATTGCTATTGTAAAGTGCTTTAGTGTTTTACCTAAAAACAAAAGGTTAAAAGCAATAACTGTAGTGAGTAGGACATTCAAGCCATTTAATCCCCAATGCTTTTGATTGCTAATGCCAGGCTTTATTCTCTTGTATATTCCAAATAGTCATCCAAAGCGCATGGTCCTTTCTCTTAAGCTGGGTGATGCAAGTTACTTTTCTTATAGTATAAGTATGGCCTTTGATTCATGCTTCTGAGTGGCATATGAGTGAGTTGCTTATGAGTCATTTGCGTGCATTGATCTTTTGACGTGTGAGTGGATGCCAGTGGTTTATTTATAGAGAAACAGCTGATGTATTGAAAATCTTGTGTTTCTCTCCACAGTGCTCAGTTGGCATTCTGTGCTGTTAGGAGCCTGTACCTTAGTGACCAAACAGATCTCTTTCTGTGAAAAAAAACCCCAAAAACTTGAAGATGGCTGAGAAACAAATTAGGTAAGAGACCTAAACTGTGTTAAAATATCCACTGGTCTGCACTTTTTTACCTTTTTGTTCAAATATATATATATATAATAATTATATATATATATTAGTGTCAGGCAGCCATGTATTTCAAAGCAATTTTACTGAAATGTAAAAATAGGAATTCTTCAGACATATAAAAAAAAAAAACTTTCATTTTGAGCTTCAAGACATTAATTGGTTGTAGTACCACGTGAACATTATTGTTGGTGCTTCTGATCTGCGTGTATAAGTTTATTTGTGTTACAGTTATACTTTTAAACTAGCAGCCTGATCTATAACTTTATATTACAAAAAATCTGTATCTGCATTTGTGTGTATTCAATGCATACCCCTTTATCAAGTGGTGCTATATGCTAGTGGTGAGTTTTATGTATTATGCTTCTACATCCTAGAGGCATTTGTTAAATCATCAAAGATATAAAAATGCTACCTAATGTTTATTAACTATTTAATGGTCTTTCCTGTGTTAAAGTCTGCCTGCCAAACTCATAAACGGTGGAATCGCAGGGATCATCGGAGTGACTTGCGTCTTTCCAATTGACTTGACTAAAACAAGGCTGCAGAATCAGAGAAATGGACAACAGATCTATAAGAACATGTGAGTGTACTGTTTCACCTATATATTGTGCTCATTGCTTTGCTAGTTTTGGCAGAACATTATCCTAAAGCTGATTAATACAGAGGTAAAAGATACAACTATAGCCATTGTTGGGTCTGGTAGGCATGCTGCATGCCCACAAACCCTTTGGTCATGCATACAATATGCATTCTGTGACAGAACATTTCTTAGGATTTAAAGGAGATTTTAGGCTTGCAGAGTTGTCTCGGTACCTGGAGGCTATAACTATTTTTTTATACATTTTACTAAAAATGCAAGAAAATAATCAAAATGTTGGCTCCCCGCACAGTGAGAAAACCTGGTAAGTGGGGACAGGAGTTATGTATGTTATACATAAATAAATATATACACAGTGTATGTATGTCAACAGGAATGTGCATGGATGTCTATGTATGAATGTGTGATGGAGCGTGTGTGTTTACATATGTGTGCCAGAATGTAAGTTGGCGGGTGGGGCAAAGATGTCACTGTGGGACATGTTGTTTGGGGGACCCGGCCAGTTATTACACCACATGAAAACCAGTCCCCACAATAATACATAAAATTGCTGTCTGAAGCAGGAATTTTGCTGGTACTGTCCATAGAGCCTGAAGAATATGTAGCATAAAAATATTAACACCTGCAGAAATCCCAACATATTGGAATTCCAAAAAAAGGCAAAATGTATAATCAATGTGATCTTTCACACAAGAGATAAGAAACTAATGAAATTAAAATCCTATGTTGCCAAATGTAAATGTGATTATGGCTGCCTCATTACAGCATAACTATTACAATCGTACAATATCGTGATGAATACAATGATGTAGGAGGTTCAATAAGTAGCAAAAACAAATTGTAAACGAATACAATTTCAATAGTGCAACCTAGTGCGACATTTATGTGTTTCGAATGCGTCATTACCATTTACATAAAATAATGGACAGAGAAGATACGCCACTTTTTTATTTATCTATGCCCTTATGTAAAGCTAAACTCGTGGTGGATCTTGTCATTCTCATGTTTGAATCCACATAAAGATATTTTTTTTTTCTTACCAGGTGGGATTGCTTGAGAAAGACCCTGCGCTCGGAAGGTTATTTTGGAATGTACAGAGGTATGCTAATTACTTTTTTTTTTTTTACACTATTTCTCTATCCAAGTAGAATGGTCCTTTTTTGCCATGTTGAGCTTTAAAGTAAAGGTGTAATGTACCACAAAGTATTGTCAATTTTTGCATGAAATTCAAATTTAGAGATATTATGCAAACCAGTTTGTTGCACAGATGGCTACACTGTTACAGACAGCAGCTGCAAACATATTGCAGATAAAGCTTACGTCTTATCTGTGCAGCAAGAACATGAAACCACTAAGTGGTAATAAGCCTGTTCTTAAATTCGTATTTTTAAGAAATGCAATATCCACTGTACTTAGTGTGCTTTCGCTTAAGCAGTTACTTTAATAATTAAAGTAAAACGGTTTTGTAATGCATACATATAATATATATACATGCACTCCCAATGAACGTTACATAATTTTGAAATACTAACAATCATATACAGAAATTTTCAGCAGCAAGAAAAAGTAAGCGAACCTTTTGGAATTACCAGCATTTATGTATAGATGTGTCTTAACATATGATATGATCTCCGTGTAAGTTTCAATGAACCATCTGTTTTAAATAATAACACACACGTTATTGTATTGTTTTAATGCTTATTGAATGCATCATTCAAACATTCACAGTGTGGGTTGAAAAGAGTATGTGAACCCCTAGGCTAATCACTTCAACAAAGGCTAATTTGAGTCAGGAGTTGGCAGACCTGGAGTCTAATTGATGAAACAGGACTGCATGTGTGTTTTTTTGAGGGTTTTTTTTATAGGTCAAACTCATGCTTCGCAAAAACGAAATCTCAGAAGATCTACAATCAAGAACGCTGGAAAGGGTTACTAAGTAATTTCAAGGAGTTGGGGGGCCATCCAAGATGACTCCAAGGGCACAACACAGAAGTCTCAATTAGGTAAAAAAGAACCCTAGGGTAACAGCCAAAGGCATGATTGAATTATTGGAACTGGTTAAGATCTCTGTTCATGAGTCTACCATACGCAAAATATTACACATTAAGCAGACATGTAGTCTAGGACAGGACAACACCAAGGAGGCCACCACTCTCCAAAAAAAAAAACAACCCAAAAAGCATTGCGGCACGCCTGAAGTTTGCCAAACGGCACATTGACACTCCATAACACTACTGGGAAATGTTTTGTTGAATTGTTCAGGAAGAAAACAGCACTACATTTGGCATTAGAAGGGCACTGCATACCAACATGAAAGCATCCCTCCACTGCACTTCACTGTTGGGGTGAACATCATGAGTTTGGGCTGCTTTGCTGCCTCGAGGCCTGGGCAGCACCAAATAATTCCGAAGTTTATCAAGGTATCATAGAGAATAATGTCAGGATGGGTGTCTGCCAGCTGAAGCTCAGTAGAAGTTGAGTGATACAGCAGGACTATGACCCTAAACATTGAAGTAAATCTACAGAATGACTTCAAAGAAAAAGGAGATCATTTTGGAGTGGCCCAGCCAGAGCACAGACCTCAAGGGAGCTGTTCAAACCAGACATCGTAGGGATATGGATGCAGTTTTGTATGTTATGCAGGTCTCATAGGAAATGCTTGTCTGAGTTTATTGCTGCCAAAGTAAGTTTGGCCAGGTATTAAATCCAGAGGTTCAGTTAGTTTTTCAAACAGTACTGTGAATGGCTAATGGGTGTGTTCAATAAAGACATGAAAGATTATCATAGTTTGTGTTTTATTAGCTTAAGCGCACTGTGTTTGTCCGTACTTGTAGATCAGATCACATTTTATGAAAAATTAATGCAGAAAGCACGCTTCCAAAGGGTCCATTTCCTTTTTCTTGCTGCTGTATCTTTGTAATGTAGACTCCAATAACTTTGCGCAAATTCAGCACCTGTACGATTCAAAATAATCTGAACAGCATAGTTTAACTATACAGACATGATCTACTCTCTAAATTTCTTTTACAGCCATTGGCTGCCTTTGCCCCACATCGATTCTTGTGCTTGGCATTTCAGTAGTCGTATTTTTAATTGTTAAATGCTAGGCTCTGTTGTATGCAGAAGAATGTTGTTTGTTGCATCTGTGTTTTTCATATTGCAGACCTATCGACGTGGATTTTGAGGGCTAGCCGATCTGGCGAAGCCTCGGTGGATCATTAAAATGGTTCTTACAGTACTACTTACAACTGTAATTAGGCAAACTTTCTATTTTTGTTTTGTTTTTTTTTCTTCATATTTTTATTGTCTTATTTTGAGATTTTTTCCCTTTACTAAGGATAGGATCCATTTTTGTTCTTTCATTCCTGTTTTATCTGTATCTACTACCCTCTTTGTCAAGGCAGTCCATTGAAAGACCTAGCAAGGATAATTTATATATGGTAGAGCCTGCTTGGGTTTAAGGGCTGCAAAGCCTGGTTTCTGAAAAAAAGTGTGCATGCTTAAAAATGTCCTTAACTCTTTGTGACTTTCTTCACAAAGTGTTAAGTAGATATATTGAACCACAGTGTGTATGTAATTTTGTTAGCACATAATCTCCTTGCATTTGGAATTCAATAACTGTCTTATCTTCTATTTAAAGAAAATCTTTTTTTTTTTTTTTTGCATGAGTCTTTTTGCTTTCTATGTTGTGTGCTTACTGCTGTCCTGTATAATACTGTTCTCATTATTCCGTCCCTCTAACACTGCTTTACTTAGTTCTATGTACTTTTTATTCTTATTGGGCAATATATTTTTTATCTGTAAAAACTATTGTTGTTTTTGTACTTGGCTACATATAACGTTGACAATATTTTTATATGTGAAGTGCCTAGCGTCTACTTTTGTAATAAAAAAAACTACTCTATAAAGAGTCTCTTTATAGCAATACATTGTTTTTACGATTATAGCACCGAGCCATTGGATTTAAGGTCTTCTATCTTGGGATGACAAAGTGACAAACTGGTGTATACCATGTTTTCAGTCTCTGATATGTTTTTTATTACTAAGGTATTCTGCTTGGGTAATGGAGTATAAAAAAAATGCAAAGGCTCATAAGATTCTGATGTTCAAAGATATTCATGCTTGTCCTGAGCTTGTCAAATTGACCAAGTTATCCAAAAGGATGGGTTGTCCCTCCTGATTCCATGGCTTGTCTGATTAATCCTTGGATCCCATCTTATCAGTAAAGACCTAAGCAACTATGGGGTGTAACACATTAGATTACAATGAGCACTCATATAAAAATAATTATGCTTATAGTAGCCAACAATCCGAATAAACACTTCTCTTGCGAATAGTACAAACACTTCTTTTGTCTTGTCTACTCTAGCTATAGGTTGTTTTTTGTCCCCCCCCTGGCTTATGCATATGTATACATGTATATAATGATATAAAGGAATTGTCTAGTTATATCAATGTACCGATGCCTGTGGGCACTCTAGTCCTTAAAAAACTGTCTGATCTCTGTTACAAAGGCTTGCTTTTTATTTTAGGTGCAGCAGTAAATTTGACTCTTGTGACTCCAGAGAAAGCAATTAAGCTGGCAGCTAATGACTTTTTCAGACAACACTTGTCTAGAGATGGGTAAGGCATTCTTTTTGGTGATATGAAAGTAGACTTTTGTCCCGTAGAAGAAGTTTGTGTTACATTTTAGAGGGCTGATGTAGTCCTAAAATAAGATGTTGGGTTGCATACCCTTTTTAGACCTCTGAAAAAGGGGTCTTTTGTTGATCTTGCATGATTATCCAAATTCAATACTGAACAGTCAGCGAAAATAAAGGTTTTTACTTAAAATATGTGACTGCTTAATTAACAATATTAAAGTGTTCAACTAAGCAATGCTGAAGCGTGATAAGAGAACCTCAAAGTGAACCAAATAGCTAAAAGTATTCGGCCAGTTAGCTGTAAGCAATGTAATGGAAATGGAAATGCAACGATGCATGGAACTCACTGCTATATCAAAAACCGCAATGTGGTTGTTGAGTTCCAGTAACTGAATTTATGTTAAAAATGATAGCATGTTTTCTAGTGCCCTATAATTTCTGGACCGTCTTAATCTGTTGAATAGCGAGACAAGAGTTTGAACGTTATGTTTGTTGTTTAATGCCCATGTAATCACAAAGATGCATATATATAATGATTGCAAGCCAGTGGCATAAGAGTAGATCGCAAGCAGCATGTTAAGCACGACAACTTAATGTTTTTTTTTGGTTTTTTTTTAGTCTGCCCCTTTAAGATATATTTGTTTTTCTAAAGCATCAAATGAGCCAAAATAATACAAGCGGCACATAAAGGCAACAGGACAATTCCTGCCAACAAAGTGTTTTGAAGCAACCTGTAACCAAGTCAGAAACTGTAAATAAACCGTTTTAGATTACCCACTTCATGATAGTCTAATTCTGTATTTCTGTATACAGAAAGATTTCATATTATACTTACATTGAATACCAATAGCCTACATTTTCACACTGGAATCAAACTACTGCCTATCAAATGAACTAGTTCTAATGTTTTTCAACACACTGGGAAATATGACTCTTGCGATCTGGTATTTGTCATTACAGTTTAGTTTCAGAAGGTAAAAATAGCATGCATGGGTAATTGACACTGCGGGACCGGATCATACCTTATTGAGAGAGGCAAGGCACATGTACAGACACTCCACAATGATGCATAGATAGTGACCACAGAAAAGAACCAGTAGCCCTGTGCAGTCTGCCCTTTAAATCCTGCTTGTTTTTTTTTTTTTTATTCTTAAACAAGTGTTTTGTCTTTTAGCAAACGTTTGTCTCTCTATAAAGAAATGCTGGCAGGATGTGGTGCTGGAACATGTCAAGTTATCATTACTACTCCAATGGAGATGCTAAAAATTCAGCTCCAGGATGCTGGAAGACTCGGTATGTGTCCTTTTTAATGCAAATAAACGTACTTACATCACACGTGCAATGAACATATGCATATGTCCACCCACATCGATGCACAAGCATCGTCCTGACTTAAAGGAAACATAATAAACATGTTGGCCACAGGAGCAAGTAAGAGAACGGAGCAATTTTTGTCAATGCCATTTGTTAATTGAAAAAAAACAAACAAAACAAAAAGCATTCACTCTTATATCAAATAAATGTACATATCTTATGTATTTGTGACATAAGTAATTTGGGGTCTAACATCTTTCTTGGTGATTCTATATCCTGCATCTTTTTGGCTGGGAGCCTCTCTTGCAGGCTGAGCTAATTCCAGACGGTAAACCCTACAAGGAGGTATCCGTAGTGTTGCCTGGCAAACTTATGGAATCTAGACGTTCACTCCTCCAGTTAGGTGACCTTGAGCCAGCATTGCATAATGGATGATGTGGCAGCACAAAATATTATACTCTCAAAAACGTGCTCATATGTGGATAGAAGCACATAAAATACAACTCAACCCAGCTCTTTTAACTGTTGAACTTCTTATTGCTAAACAACCATAATTGATTAACAAAAGCTGCTGAACTTGTCTACAAAATAAAATATAGCACTTCTAATGAATCTTGGGGAAACCTTTGTTTTCCTAATCCATTAAGCAGCAGTAAATAAAAATGGGCTTAATTGTTTCACAACAGGTAATCCTTTCAGACTTTAATAATTAGAAGGTGACCTGTAAACGTTTGATTGTATGGCAAAACATCCCCGTCTCTCCTACATAATGTTGTAGAGTTTTGTTTTTTTTTAAGGATGTCAATTGTAATACAAAAAGCAGTGTTGTGCTTACAAAGTTCCATTACCAAAAGTGATCACTGATTTTTTTTTTTTTTGATTTTTTTTTTAAGCATGTCAGCAGAAGACTATTACTAGTATACAATGCCCGACTCCTGGAACCAAGCACTTAAACCCAATTCCTGTACTCACAAGGGCTTATAATGTTGGACCAACTTCAGTAGCTCAAAAGATCTCTGCTACTCATATTGCATCTGAGTTGCTGCGCACGGAAGGCGTTAGAGGACTATACAAGGGATTAGGAGCCACATTATTGAGGTACAAACTGACATATATACACACCTATCTATATACTTGTTTCTATTTAATGGAAGCAGGTTCTTAGGCTTCAGAACAGAATGCAACTGAATATTTGCAAAGATACTTTTTCTCTTCCCGATAATGGTATCAGAGAGGATTTAGGTTAGCAGGAAAGCAGGGTCGGGTTACATGGGAGAGAAGTTGTATTGATTTTTAAAATGTTAATTAAAAGAATGTAATGATTCTGTGACTGGGTATTTATTGTTTTTAAATAAGTCTGGGTTTATTTTTTGTGCTTCCATTATTGTTGAATTTACGTAATGACATTTTTTTTGCTGGAAGTTCTTTAACTCAAAAATAAAGACTGTTGCATTTGAGACCTTGTAAAGTATTATAATAGGACAGAACAGTATCCTGTGCGTATTCAGAAACATCCAGTGTTTTAAGCTTGGAATTAGCAGGCTCCCTTTTCCTGAACATTGTATTTTTCTTTTCAACAGGGATGTACCGTTCTCCATCATCTACTTCCCATTATTTTCCAATCTCAATCAGCTGGGGAAATCCTCTCCACATGACAGGGCTCCTTTCTTTCACTCGTTTGTTGCAGGCTGTATAGCTGGTTCTGTCGCAGCTGTGTCCGTCAATCCTTGTGATGGTAAGATATACTGGGTGCCAACTATTTTTGTGTATAAATGTATAACTGAGTGCTACTACAAGCATTAACACATATTGAGTTGCATACAGTCTCGCTGAGAAGAAAATAGGGGCTGCCCTGCCAGTAACATTTATTCGTTGGGCTGGTGATCACATTACCTGCCTTGTAATGCATAGTGAGAAGTCTCAAGTATTGGGTACACCTCTTAATTATTGAATTCAGCGGTTTCAATCGGACCCATTGCCACAATTTTGTGTTCCATCTTTGTGGGAACAGTTTTGGGAAGGCCCTTTTGTATTCCAGCATGAACGTGCCCCAGTGTACAAAGCAAGGTCCATAAAGACATGGTTGGCTGAGCTTGGTGTAGAAGAATTTCTCATCTAACATCAGTGCCTGACCTCACAAATGCTCTACGCGATGTCCTAAAAGTCCCTGTTGGTGTAATGGCCAGGTGTCCCAATACTTTTGTCCATATAGTATATATATTTGTATACATTAAGTGTGAGTTGTGCTCCATGTATGTGTGATATAGTACCTTTTGTGTTTTGTTTTTGCAGTGATAAAAACACGACTTCAATCCTTAAATAAAGGAGCAAATGAAGAGAGTTATAATGGGATTGTAGACTGTGTCAGGTAAGCACACATCTAGCCAGACAGAACTGTTCAGGACACTCACTGTTTAATACACAATACAGTTTCCTAGGCAAAAGTATACATGGTTGAGGTGCATGGTAATCCCTGTTGAACTTTTAGCGTTTGACCCAATGTCGTGTAAAATATGGAGATATATGCTTTACCCTTTCGTGTACGGATGTTTGGTTTTTTTTTGTTTTTTTTTTTACCAAAATATAAGAACCTGTCATATTGTTGAAAGACAGATTTTAGGGATTTGCCTCATTAACGTGTATTTATTCAGTATGGCTATTTTCCTAAAAATGTCTTTTATAATCCTGAAAACCCAGCTTGTCTGACATAATTTAAGGCATTCATTTTATTGTCTGGGTCTCTGATATATTGCATATTGGACGCTCCTGTCAAGCACCTTCTTTATACCTTAGGGTGAGTGTAGCCAGCCATTGCTGAAAAATTCTAGATTTTCTGAAATTCATCAGAAAATGATTCTAGTTATTCAAATTTGATATTAATGCTTTGGTTAATATTACTGACCATTGCTATTCATCCATGTAATACATTGTTTTTTTTCTCTCACAGGAAAATCTGGATCAAGGAAGGTCCTTCAGCTTTTTTGAAAGGGTCTGGATGCCGAGCATTAGTTATTGCCCCTTTATTTGGTATAGCCCAAGTTATATACTTTTTAGGTGTGGGAGAAACCCTCATTGAATTTGCCCAGTTGAACAGATTGACGTCTTAAAAGCATACATTCCTCTGGACAGGAACTGTGGAGGTTTTAAATTAACCATGATGAGCCAATACGTTTTACAGCATTTGTCGGGTCTGGTGGAATAATCCACTACTGTGCTGTATAGACCACTAGACTTTCTCATAGCACTGAAATTATGTAGAGTGTTTGTCTGTGATATTCGTTTTGAATCTTTCAGCACTTTCTTTTCATGGACATATCACCTCAAGACATTGGCACTCGGTTGCTGTAAGAGTAACACAGAGTTACAGCAATAATGAGGAACTGTCACTGTTAAAGCATTCCCTATTTTGTTTGGTCTTAAAAGTAAGTTTTTTATAACTTGTCTGTGAAGTAGATTAGAACATTAGTCTATCTATACATTGTACTAGCCAAATCAAATGAACACAACAACACTAAGGCCTTAAATTTCATTCTTATGCTAATGAATGGGCTGTATTTGTCCTCTACCATTCGCATCAGTGTGACTTCACAAGTCAAGCATTACGAGGAACTGCTGATGTGAGCAGCCCACCCAGTATAATTTTACTTAGTTCTCGAAACGTTGCTCAGATATAAAATTTAATTAATTAAATGTATTGATGCAATTTGCTGCCATCTGAAATTATGCCCTCTTTTCATGAAAGATGCATTTCAAAATAGGTGATGCAATAAGACGTGGCCGTTTTCTTAAAGGAAACGTAAAAAGTCCCAACTTATACTGAAAAATACAAATTGTAATTATACAATGTGCATGGCATGTACACTATTTATTATTGTGTACAATACCATTGACTTCAGGTCTGTTCATTGTGTTCTTACTAAAGTGCTAAAACAAAAACCTTTGCTTGATTACTGCTCATGCACTGTACAACAGTCATTGGAGGCTCGGATTATTAGTGGAACGCTCAAGTTGCTTGGGAGTACTTGTATGTTAAAGGTGATACGTGGTGGGGTTATCACAGTAAAGGCATTGTTAAAATATACTGAAACCACACATGTGTAAAGTATAAATGGAAAGTTTAAATTATAAATGGAGGTAAAGCTAACAACTCACATATTATATGCCGGATGCCGAGAGTAGCATTCAAATTTCCAGCTTCCATGTGTAGGTATTTCTTCTTCAGGTGGCTTTATAGAAGCTGGAATGTTCGAATGAGCCATTCACTAACTTAGTGCAGTTTTAAGCTCTATCACCTAGATGCTGCAAAAGGAGCATGTTGGCACATGACAAGCAAAAGTATGTGTTTTAGTGTATTAGTAATACTGGGCATTTTCTTTTCACCTGCAGATACATAGAGTGTTATGTATCAAGTGGTGAAGCAGGCATCAAGCCATCAACACGATGTTCCTGCTGATTAGTTCACTTTTAAACCAGAATTGCTATTTATGTGATAGATTTCCTTTAAAATGTATAAAATATTTTTGTTTTGTGGACAGATAACCTGCATAAACAGTCTGAATGCTATGAGCTTGAGAACACCTTTCAGTGCATGTATAGGTTACTCATTTGGCTGTCAAAGAGCAAAATTATATATGTTGTGGTTCATGGGGGCCAATTCTGTCTAAAGTGTAGCTATGTTTCTAAGGAGAATTAAAATATGGCTACAGTTGTTGCCTCAAACAAAAAAACAATCTCTACATGTTTCTGTACATATTTTTATGTTTTATAAAATTTAAATTACAAACAAATAGCATTGTGTTTTTGATACATACTAATGAAGTGTGTGGAATTTTCTTGTTAAAGCTACAAAAAACTTTTTAGAATTCCTCATTAAGTGGGGACAATGCATTTGCCTTCATTTGGTGTCTTGATAAAGAACAATTCTAGTGCAAAGTTGGAAAATGGTTTTATTACCTTAGCAACCAATGGTGCAGTCCAATAAAATTCCTCTCTTTAAAAAAAAAAAAAAAATGCCACTTTTTACAATTGGAGAAGGCAGTATTTGGCTTCATCTCATTTGTTATGTTTAATGTCTGTCTTTGAGGTTAAAAACATATCCATGAATTATTAAATAGGCTTTGGCTATACTTTTGAAACAAAATGACATTTTTGCACGGTTTAACTAATAACCTTGAGTCCTCGTCTTGTAATGGTTCTTTGAAAACTAGTTTGGGGAAAATGTGAAAGTTTTTCTCTCAAGGGACCTTTTGGCATAAAATGCCACTGGATCAATAACGTGTTACACAAGTCCAATTTCACATTTTAGTGCTACTAATTTTTGCTTTATACTTGATCTTTGTGTCACATATAAAACAGTTTAACATGTTAGCTACAGTACATACAATTTGGGAGATTTTTAGATAAAATGTATACATCCTCTAAATGTCGAGTTGACTTTTTACAGATGGTTGAAAAATCAACTTGGGGTTTTACTATTTGCTGTGATAAATTAAATCGGGTTGGAAACTTGAAACGATAGCAGATCTTGTTCATGCATACAAGTCTAATTGTGGATAGAACCATTATGTCAACCTTTGTTACAATTGGTGCTTTTTTTTTCTTTTTATCCTTTGTAAAAAAAAAAAAAAAAAAATGATGGACTTGATGGAAAATTATATATGGAAGAAGAAAAAAAATGGTATATTGTGTGTAAATAGGTTTAAATATCAGATGGCTTTTTTAATTTTTTACATTTATATACAAAGAATAGACATATTTTAATTAATGTTCTTCAAAGGATAGTAGATATAGTTGTAGTGTTGTTAATATGGATGTTTGATATTCTTAGTTGAATAAAAAGTTGGTTTGGATTTTTGTGTTTTGCTATTTTTTTTGTGGTGAGTAGTATTTTTTAGTTGCCAACAAATTTCATTATCGATTAGTTGAATAGATTTTTATCGATTTATAAAATGAGGGTTTTTTCAGAGCAAGTGCTCTGAAAAATACCCCTCGTTTTATAATCCATTTGTAACTCATAGCAGCAGTTCCTACTTACCAGTCCCTCCCTGCAGTAACTCTGACAACTGGCCCCGTCCCTTACTTCTCCCAGTCCCACATGGCTAAGACACTCATCTAATTGAGTATAAATTTAATATTTGGGCTCCTGAAAGTTAGGGGAGGTGGGGGTTAATTTAGGGTCATTCTGCCCTCATGTGCTATTTTAGGCATCTTTGAAGCAGGCCAATGCAATTTACCCCATCAAACCATATATTTTTAAAAACTAGATACCCCAAGGTGTTTCAAATGCTTTAACCATTTCCATGCATTAGTTCTACCATCAACCTTTGTCAAACTTTATGGTAGTAAAACATTTTTGTATTTTTTTTCACACACGTTTTACTTCAGGTATGAATTTACCGCTCCTGGTATACGTCACTATCAAACACCCCAATATGTGTTCATCTCCTGAGTACAGTGATACCCCAAATGCATGGGTTTGTTGGGTTATTTGAGAGGTAAAAGGTGTCCCATATTTGGGACATCTTTGAAGCCGGCCAATTCAATTTACCACATAAAATCATACAAATTTAAACTCTTTCCATGCAGGAATTTTTGTGAATATATAACGTGAATTGTAGGATTTGCTCATAAAAAAAACATATATATATATATATATATATATATATATATATATATACTATATATTATAATTAAATGCTGTTCGGATTTTTTTTTTTCAGTATCACGCTGATTAGTGAGCTGGGCTCCATTGACCTTGCATGGTTGAATGCAGTACATGGAAAGACCCTCTGTGAATTCACTTTTCTGTTGTTGACGCCATCTTGTGAGTGGCGGCAACGTCATTTACATGATGGCGCTGGTGGTTGCTCCTTGGAGCAATCACAAGGCTATCGGGGTAGGGGGGTTGCGTTGCTAATTGTCCATTAAGGAGCAGTCCTTGTAGAATATGGTAAATCATCCATCCTAACAAAAAGAACCCGCAGACCCCTAAAACAATACATATGATGGGCATCACGGGGCCTGGGATGCGGTTGATTCATTTTTTATAAATATTTTTATAAATATCCCTAATAGGCAGGTGATCAGGGATTATTATGCCCATAAAAACACCTATTTGCCAAAAGAGTAGTCATAGTAGTCAAGTCTCCTTGATCCAATTCCCACCAGTCGTCTGTAGAATGGGCTGAAGGAGGGTGAAGATTGCTTGAAGATGTGTCTGGATTCGGTGCTCTCTTGATACGGGTGTAACAAATCCACGTTTTCCTGCAATCTGATGGCACTGTGTGTGGACAACAGGACTTCCACACCGGAATAAGCTTATCTGTTTTCTAAGACTTGACATATACACAGTCACTTGGCTGGAACACATGCGCCGGACCTGCTAATGGTATTGGTTGTTGTTGAACAGAATAGCTATGGAGAGAAAGGAGAACGGACTGCAAAGCAGTAATATATTCCCTTTCCCACATGCAAACAAGGTTTGGTGGACACAATAGTTTTACTCCAAAGTTTCCCAAACAAAAGTCCGGAGTCTTTTTAGTGGGATACTGCGTATACGAGTTAAAGCTAAAGGTAATGGCTCAACCCACTTCAATTTGGTCTCTTCACATAGTTTGGTCAAAGTCCGTGTGTGTGTTACTGTACGGTGTTAATGTTTGTAAGCATATGGGTTTAGTGTGTGTGTGTGTGTGTCGGTGTTACAATGCAATTGTAAGGTGGTAGCATGAGTGTATGTGTGTGTGTGTGTGTGTTTTTGTGTGCATATGTCAGCATATGGTGTTGGAGTGTCACAGTGGAGCCTAGGGTTAATGGAGCATGGGAGGGGAAAAGAATGAGCAGGATAAAAAATGTGCGTGTACAGTAGTAGAGTGAGTGGGTTTTTTTTAGGTGGTTTACATGTTGGTATGTATGTCTGATAGTCAGGGGGGGGCAGCCTACGGCCTGGGGGCAAGTCTAGTCAAGTGGCCCATTGCATCACCGAATCAGCCCATCATCCATGCACATCTTTTCCTGATTTTCTAACACATGTTGATGGGATGGGATTGGGAGTACATCAGTACACTAAAAAAAAAAGTAATCATACACAGGATGCCTGAAGCCACGATTTAACATCACTAATACTTTTTAATAAAATATGCAGATTGAAATAGAATAAATAACACAAAGTCTTCACTTTTCTGCTCACATATTTTTGGGCCTAGAAAGTTTTGTCCTTGGAAGCGACTATAGTTCAATTTATTCCTACGGAAAGTAAAGTGCCAGGAAATGGATGATCAAATACACAGGACAGGCTCTGCCACACTGACACCCAAACACACACACACCAGGATAGGTTCTGCCCCCCAGGTCAACAGAATGTAAAAGCTATACGTGTCCTGGAAAACATGGCCAATGCAGTCACCCTAATGTGCCTACACCCTTGTGTATTGCCCCCCAGCTAGCCCCACATTGTATATTTATCCCAGTATTGATTTTTGTGATGCCTCCAGCCAGCACCCTCTCGTGAATTAATGCCCCCCCCCCTTAGCACCCAGATTTCACTCACAGGATCTGCCCAATACCCAAAATGGAAACATAGGACTTCCCACCCAAACAATCTGCCTGTATTATCCTCAAACAGCCTCCATGTGCAATGCTTTCCCCCACTTACACATCTATGCAATCACACATATATTAATTCATTAATTTATTATTCACAAACATTCATTCACTCATTCATATATTAATTTCCCCATTTACAGATGCTAATCATTTACAGATACTCATTCATTGCCTCAGTCATGCAGACTTCTGCAGGAGCCGCTCCATCCCTCTGCGTTTTTCTCTTGTACCGCCCGGGAGAGCAGGAACGGAGAGGAGTCTTGTGATGTAAAGTCACGTGACTGCTGGTGTACTGCTTGTCCTGGGTGGAACAAGAGACAGGTAAGTGGCAGGGTGTCTGTGGAAGTGGTCACCGTTAATGCGGGCTTTTGTCCCGCATTAAAGACGGCCTTGGTGGCGCATCGGACACTCTTCAGGCCGTTCTATTAAGATTTAGGGTGGCCCCTGTCCACATCCATGATCACACACAGGTACACATCCATGCTCACACACACACAAGTGCACATCCATGATCACTCACAGGTCCACACACGCTCACACATACAAGTAAACTTCCGTAACTACACATCCGCTGTGCCATTGTTCTGTTTGCATTTACCTTATCTAGAGACTCTGTCAGGAACTGACACTATTTGAGCTCCATGTTACTGGCTTTCTTCCTTACCGGTTCGCCAGCGGTCCACAGAGTTTAGCCTCTCAGTTCTGGTGGTAACCATGAAACTTGTTATAATTGCCAACTCTCCTCAGCTGTGTCTGTCTCTCTGCCTATAAAAGCAGCTGTCACTATACCATTGCCAGATTCAGTAGCGTTCCTAGCGGGGGGCGGGGGGGGCGGTCCGCACCGGCTCATGCACGGGGGTGCCAATTTGCCGGCACCTCCTCCAGAGACGGACAGTAATGTCCGCCGGCTGATGGAGGAGCAGGCTCCTCCAGCGGCGGACATTACTGTCCGTCTCTGGAGGGGTGCCGGGTGCCGGCAAAGACCTCCGATACCGCTCCCATGCGATCGTGCGGATCGCAAGGGAGCGGTATCAGAGGTCTTTAACAGACCTCCGGCTCCCTTGAGTAATCACTTGCGATCCGCATGGCAACAGCTGCTGTGCGCCGGGGTCTGTTGTCAGATCCCGGCGCACAGCACTGAAGCCGCGCCCACCGGTGCCCTCTGAACCCGGAAGAAGAGAAGACAGATGAACAGAAGAAGAGGAAAAGAAGCTGAAAGAAGAAAGGAAAGGTAGGAAAGCATTAAGTGAGAGTGGATTGGTATGTGTGTGGATTAGTATATATGTGTGGTTTGGTATATATGTGGTTTGGTATATGTGTGGTTTGGTATGTGTGTGTGGATTAGTATATATGTGTGGATTAGTATATATGTGTAGATTAGTATATATGTGT
>VKOC01022447.1:0-16609 GCA_009364415.1 Spea multiplicata | reverse complement strand
GTGAGAGGGACCACAATCTTAGAAAAATTCTGGATAAATTTCCTATAATAGTTCGCAAACCCTAAAAATCGTTGAAGGGGACGTAAAGCCAGAGGCCGCGGCCAATCCGAAATTGCCGCTAGTTTAGTGGGATCCATTTCAAAGCCAGATGCAGAAATGATGAAGCCCAGGAAGGTGACTCGGGGAACCTCGAACTGGCACTTCTCCAGCTTGGCGTAGAGACGATGCTGGCGTAGGCGCTGTAGGGCGATACGAACGTGGAGGCGATGGGACTGAATATCAGAGGAATGAATCAGGATATCATCTAGATAGACGATAACAAACTGGAGGGAGATATCGCGGAAAATGTCATTAACAAACTCCTGGAACACAGCTGGAGCATTGCATAGTCCAAAGGGCATGACAGTATATTCATAGTGGCCCATACGCGTGTTAAAGGCTGTCTTCCATTCATCGCCTTTCCGTATCCGAATCAAATTGTACGCCCCCCTGAGGTCCAGTTTCGTGAAAATAGTGGAACCCCGCACCCGGTCAAATAATTCTGGAATGAGGGGTAGTGGGTATTTGTTCTTAACCGTGATACGATTTAAGCCCCGGTAGTCGATACAAGGTCTTAAGCCCCCATCCTTTTTCTCCACAAAGAAAAATCCGGCCCCGGCTGGAGAGGTAGATTTTCGAATAAACCCTCTTTCCAAATTATCTTTGATGTACTCTTCTAGTACTTGGGACTCGGGTAAAGATAATGGGTAAATACGACCTCGAGGAGGAAGTGTCCCAGGCAAAAGTTCAATAGGACAGTCATAAGGTCTGTGGGGAGGTAAAACCTCCGCTTGTTTCTTGTCGAAAACATCCTTAAATTCGGAATATGCCAAGGGTATGGGCACGGTGGAAACGGAACGAATAGGGGTGGTGGTAGAGAAACATCGTTGAGGACAGTCCGAACCCCAACCAAGAATGTCTCCAGTGGACCACTTAATGGTCGGGTTATGAATGCGAAGCCAAGGAAGTCCCAGAACTATGGGGCAGGAGGGGGATGAAATGATATGGAAAGATATGGTTTCACGATGGAACAGACCCACAGAGAGAAGCAATGGAGACGTCTGGTGCGTAATGAAGGAGGGTTGCAAGGGTCGACCGTCTATGGCAGAGACGGCAATAGGGGGGTATACTTGGACGAGAGGTATCTTCTGAAGGAGAGCAAAGGATTTATCCAAAAACGAACCAGCGGCCCCAGAGTCGATCATAGCGGAGGCAGCAATTTTTCTTCCGTCCCATTCCAGCGAGGTAGGAACAAGTAAATTGTTACAAAATGGAGGAGCTGTACTTAGCTCACCCGGACAAGGCTCCTTTACTTGGTCCGAGTGCGAGCGTTTCCCGGTTTACTGGGACAAGTGCGAACAAAATGGCCCTTAAGGCCGCAGTAGAAACAAAGACCCTCGGATCTCCGGCGAGATCTTTCCATGGTGGATAGTCTGGTGGTTCCCAATTGCATAGGTTCTTCAGGGGACTCCGAAGACATAGAGGGGTTCGAAGGAGAAGGTGACCGAACTTGAGGAGAAAAACTGCATTCACGTTTCCTGACCTTTTGGGACAAACGTTCACGGATCCGATTATCTAACTTGAGTGCCAAGGCGACAAAATCCTCCAACTCTGCAGGATGATCCCGGGTAGAAAGTTCGTCTTTGAGCCGTTCCGATAAGCCATCATAGAAGGCGGCAATGAGAGCTTCGTCGGACCAATTAACCTCAGCTGCAAGGGTCTTAAACTCAATGGCATATTCCGCAACCGAACGGGAGCCCTGGATGGCATGAAGCAGAGACAAAGATGCAGTAGCAGCTTTACCCGGGGTGTCGAAGGTCTTCCGGAAGGACGAAACGAAGGCTGAGCAGTTATATACGAGAGGAGAGTCCCTCTCCCACAAGGGAGAAGCCCAGGCTAAGGCTTTGCCAGATAATAAAGAAATCAGGTATCCCACTTTGGCTCTTTCCGAAGGAAACAGATGAGGAGAAAGCTCGAATTGAATGGAGCACTGGTTCAGAAACCCACGGCAGGCCTCCGGTTCTCCTTGGTAGCGAGCGGGAGCTGGAAGTTTCACAGACGAGGAACCGGAAGGTGTCCCAGAAACCGGAGCTGGAGGAGAAGCCGTGACCGGAGGAGAAGCAGGCGTAGCACTCCCGGAGACCGGATCAGATCTGGACACCAAAACTTGAATAGCCCGGGCCATCTGGTCTAAGGTGTCCTGAATACTGGAAAAACGCACTTCATGGGAATCCAGCCGTTGTCCATGGGTGGATAGCACCTTGCCAAGCTCAGATGGATCCATGACCCTGTTGTAATGTCACTTTTTCGCTGGGCTATTCAGGAAGGTAGTCCCCGCAGAAGTTCTTCTGCCCAGACTACTGCTACCGAGAGGAGACTCTCAGCAGCCGCAGCCCAGGACTTGGATGATCCCAACAGCGGACTACCTCCCACCAGCTGGAGATAGTTACTGAGCAACGGCAGCAAGGTGCAGCACCAGACAGATACACAGAGCAGGATAGTCGGACGAGCCAGGGGTCTGATACACGGAGCAGGATAGTCGGACGAGCCAGGGGTCAAAACCAGAAGACACAAGCAAAGGTACCGAATCGTAGAGCAAACGGGAAGTCAGGAAAGCCAAATATCAAATAACAAGGAACTAGCAGGAACGGATAACCAGAAACGTAATACCACAACAGGGTGCTTGTGAAAGGCACAGCCGGCTATTTAAAACTGGCGCCAAACACAAGCCCCTCCCGGACCTGAAACAAGAGGCCACGCCCCCCCCGGCCGTCAATCAAATCCCCGACGAGCGCGAACCCGGGAGGAAGACCGACGACCGGAGGACGGGTAAGTACTCAGGCTCCGGTAACAGTTGTTCCCGGAGCTGAACCTTCCCCGACTCCTACCTCGGGCGGGGGATTGACCGCTGCCCGGGAAGATGTTTTCCCGGGAACCGCGGTCAACCCTCCGCCCGCAACTAACCCCCGTGCGGCGAGTGGAGGACCGCCCGCCCTCCCGAACGGCCGGCGTTCGAGAGGCGCGGCGGGTTCTCCTCCTGGCGGCGTCCGGAGCCGCCGGGACAGAGACAGTCCCGGCGGCGTCCGGAGCGACCGGATTGTGAACAGCGGGGTCGGAGCTGCCGGACAGAGACAGCCGGCGGGCGTCGGAGCCGCCGGATTGTGACACATAGCCACTACACTGCCCTTAACCACACTGCCTTTACACACACATTACAATTACCACTGCCCTTACACACCACCTGCCCTTACACACACAACCCCACACACACACATATACACTGCACTTATACACACATCCATACACTGCACTGCCCTTACACACACCTGCCTTTACACACATATACACATACACTGCCCTTACACACACACCTTCCTTTACACACATATACATATACACACTGCCCTTACACATGCCTGCCTTTACACACACACATACACTGCCTTTATACACACCTGCCTTTACACACACATATACACATAAACTGCCCTTACACACCAGCTTACAAATACCTATACTGCTCTTACACACACCTGCCCATACACACACACAAGATTACAAACAGACACATACACTGACCTAATACCCCTTTCTCCCCATCTCTTACCTCTTCCACCATCCTGTGGTAGGAGTGCGAGGTATGTCATTTCAGACCTATCTTTACTACTCCCTCAACACTATGCGCCGGCTATTGATGCAGAGTGCGGGGGTGCGACATCATTCCCCACGCTCGGCATCAATTGCCAGTGTGTAGTGATTAGGGAGCAGTAAAGCAAGGTCTACCGTGACGGATCTTTAATGTTGAGCTGACTAGAGGGAAATTGTGATCTCCCAACCAGTCGGGGGGCAGTGCACCTCCTCGCAGCTGCACCCGAGGCGACTACCGCTCTCGTCTCACCCTTCCTCCACCCCTGCAAAGTGGGACAGAGGTAGGGCTAGGCGGGACAGCAGGACAGAGTCACAAAATCGGGACTGTCCCACCCAAATTGGGACAGTTGGGGGGCATGCTACTATTCTAGTCAGCATAGGCCAGAATGTACAGCTAATTGTTGTGGCAATTTAGTAATTTTCCTTATCTCCCTACAATTCAGGTGTCCAAAGGGACACCTTTGTTGGGGGCGTGGCCAGGGACAGACTGGGTGTGGTCACAAGAAGAGCTATGTTGGAGCTACAATGGGGGTTTCTGCTTCAGTAGCACATACTTCCATTGACTTTATAGCTCCCTAAGCTGATCAGCAGAAATCAGAGGAACATGCCAAATGGCCCATGAAAAGCAGGACAGTGTGGTATCTACACAGGTCAGTGCATGACATTCTGAAATGAGACTGTTGGGAAGTACTGAGTACATTATTACTGAGTGATAGGAGAAATATGTGCATGTTATACAAATTCGCTAAAAAAACTAAAAAAATGGTAATATTTGCATAATTGTGGATTTATTAATACATTCCACATCCCAAATTATATGAATAATCACTTTGCATAACAAGCAGCTTAATGATGTTTGCAATTTACAAAGAGAATACTGGAGCTACTATAAATATTCACGTGAATTATATGAATATTTACCTGCTACATCTATATATTCTCCAAGCAATTTTTTTTTAAAAAGCTTTAAAGGGTTCTTATTCTATGTGTATAAACAATACAATTTTTGTTGGAATCAGCAAATTATGCTAATCCCTAAGGTGTTAGACTGCACTATATATGAATGTAAAAACATTGTGCAAATGGTTACCTGCCTAACCACAGGACATTTCCTTTTAGATCTGTGACTCAGAGCACTAGATCTCCTCAGCTAGTATGTCACATATTTATATGTTATTTAGAGATATATTATTTCAAGTTATTTTATTTGGTTTTACATGTCAAGACATAATACTAATCATCTGTTCCTTAGCAGGTCTAAAAATACAGGTAAATACAACCTCAGATTAACAACAACACATGACACCGTGTCATGATTTATTCTACAAAGCTAAATCCAAAATTGAGAAGCCATGTGTGAAGAACGAAGTACACCTTATCATTTCAACACCTTTTGCTGTAATAACCTTAAGTAGTGATTTTCTGTATGACTTTGAGTCTCTCACATCATTGTGGTGAAATTTTGGCCCACTCTTCTTAAAACATTGCTTCAGTTCATTGAGGTTTGTGGGCATTTGTTTATGCACAACTTACTTAAGGTCCCTCCACAGAATTTCAATCGGTTTTAGGTCTGAACGGTGACTGGGCCATTGCAACATTGATGCTTTTCTTTTTCATCCATTCTGTCGTAGATTAGCTGGTGTGCTTGGGATCATTGTCCTGTTGCATGACTCAATTTTGGCCAAGCTTTAGCTATCGAACAGATGGCCTCACTCTCGATTCTACAATACTTGTATACAAGGGAATTCATGTTGACTCAATGACTGCAAGGTTCCCAAGTCCTGTGGCCAGGGCCGGCCCTACAATGGGGCCGACTGGGGCAATTGCCCCAGGCGGCACTTTAGAAGGGGCGGCACTTTGCCTGTGTGTGTTAGTGTGTGTCTGTGTACATGTATGTTAGCAGTTGCCTCACACTAGTGAGTACTGTATTACATGTTTTTATTTTTTCAAGTAAATAGTTCTAGGCTTTCTTTCTCTAGGCATTTGTTTGACTATGCCTGAAGAAGAGACCTCAGTGTCCTGCAAGCTTGCCTTAAATATACAATACCCGATATAATTGTTACTGAAAACGGAGGTCATTTCTTTACTACAAAAGTACATTGGCTCCTCAACTCAAATTATCTGACAGTTCAGGATACGCATATGGTGGCTAATAACATTTGTGCATTTTGGTATAGGCAAAATAGAAAGGCTAATTGGCTCTTAAGCCAAAGTACATCTCTCTCTGCTTTCCTCTCTCTAGAGGTTTGTGCAGAAACGTTTAATGCCAAGTTAAAATCTCAAAGCTTTTCATCGCTGTAAATTATTATCTGTACATGTCTTCCATATTATACTGAAGGAAGCTTTTTCTTCATCAATTGCACAAACATTTGTCATGTCTACTCTCCTCATTTCAACACCACATTTCGTGCGTGGTAGCTGACAAAAAATTATGGATAATCTATCATTTTACAAAAAAAAAAACAAAACAAGAAACAAAGGCCATCATATTTTGCTAGCAGGAAATGTGTTGGCCTTTCAGATCAGGTCAGTACGTCAGAGCTTGTGTCTGAAGACATGAATGCTAAATAGGCAATTTATTTTCAGAATGACGATATTTTTATTCTCTGTGTGACTGGAATATAATTCAGATGTCACTAAATAACAAGATCTTTCAGACTACCAGCGCTAATATTTCCATATTGCATTGTCTTTATGGATAGTGTCACGATGGCTCACCTCTACTTATTTACAGGTAGTGTTAACTAATGAAACAGGTCGATTATGACAATATACAGTCTTAGTCTACATGGCATTAAATGCTTTGGGGTAAAATATAATGAATGTAATGTAGCTGTGTGTCAGTGTCATACATGTCTATGTAGGTCATTGTGTAGCGAACCGTAAATTGTCTATGGAGAGCAGATTCAATAGAGGTAAAGTATAGAATACTTGCAGTTTGCGTGTTATGGAGAATAAGATGAAAATAGGCATTCAGGTTACCTATCTACCTATCTATCACTCTATCTACAACACTGTACATCATGTTCACAGCCCTCTAGTTTGCTAGACAATCCAAGTATTTATGTTGTTTCTCTAGTTTAATACTTTGCCATAATAAGTTTTAAATCCTTACAAATGCATCGCTTACCGTCAGTCATCTGTGGAGCGTGTTATAAACATTCTTTAACATAAGGGCTCCACAACAGGAGATAATTAAGTGATGTGATTTTTAGCTTTTTGAGTGCCCTTCCATTGTGCTGCCTTTTCTTTAAGCTACTAAATACCAGGAAAATGATCATTTAATCTTTACCTACGAGAAAAGTTAATAATTAGACTATGAAGGTAGAAACACCAGAATAGCCTTTTGACGGAATTAGTAACCAACAACCCCACATCCATGTACTTATAACTAAGAGGCTCTAACAGTGGAGTACATGATGCAAAAATTTCAAAAATATCAACTTTTTGAATTTTGAGCACCAGGTGGCGCCAGTGAACCAGTGACAAAAGTAACATGGAAGAACAGATAAATATATATAATTCTTATAATCATGATTACAGACTCAAGTTTTATCATAAACTAACACATGCAGAAATGAACGGTTAACTATATGATGGGCCCATTAAAAGGGGGGCATCTACATGCTCGGTAGAACTCACATTCTAATCAACATGATTAGCAGCAGCCAATAACATGAATATTCTATGTTATATTTTTATGTAAAATAGAGTTCTTAGATTTTTTCCCTTACAACAGACTCATACCCACACTAACATATATCCATAAATCTACTAAGCTGAGAATTTCTGTAGAAAGTACTTTGTTCCATATAACTGTACTCGGTAAGCTAGAGAAAAAAAATCTTACTGCAATACCCTTGACATTCCACGTGCATTGACTATACTCTGTAATATTTTAGCATAGAAAGCACAGGCTACTGTTAATCAAAGTAGAGTTCCACGATCCATTAGATTAAATGACCTTTTACATGCACCAAAGATAAATCACACTAAAATGCTAAATTTAAACATCAATTGTGTTGGATACAGCACAAGCCTAACAACAATACTGCGTATCTGACTATAAAGTATTGCAAGAAAGCTCATTTATTCCTACAGTGCTCGGGTCATTTATGGGAGCTATAAAACAATATTAATAGGGCTGTGTATTGTGAAATACTTAGCTAGCCTAGATAGTGCCACTCCTATTATAAGAGCTTGTTAATGTTTAATATTAGAAGTAACATTGGATAAAAGGTAAACGCATGCCTATAAAAGGGACACTCCAGCCATCAATTGCACTTTAATGCAAATTATAGTTGTGTGGTCCCTCTAAATTCAGTTGGAAATACATAGGGGATTTTGCAGAATCCCTCCATATGCTTTTGCCCCTTTTCCCCACCCCAACTTAATGCCGTGCAGGAGATGTGTTCAGCTAAGCTCATCTACATGCATATGATATATTCACCTTCAGTCAGATACAGTGCTGGCTCAAGATATAAGCTGCCAATCAGTGGCAAGAATAGTTATACCATGGAGGAGGGCAACTGCAGCAGCAGGGCTGCATCTTCTGTATCAGTTATGTGCTTTCATTTGTTTGTTTTTAAACATTTTGGAAGTATGCATATTAAAAGATACACAGAGTACTTGTTTGATACAAGAACAGTGCACTTATTTTTCAGCTTTAAATGTATGAGTTTATCAAGGAGGAGGTTCTACTACAGCTGTCTAAAGTACCGGCGAATAAGTTGGTAGGGCCTATTGGGATACACGCAAAGTTATTAAAAGAGCTTAGTGGTGTACTAGCAAAACCATTAATTATTTTCTTTAACCGATCATTTTTAACAGGAGTAGTCCCAGAAGATTGCAAATTAACACATGTTTGTGCCCACTCACAAGAAAAGCAGTAGGGAGAAGTAAGGAAGCTACAGGCCAGTAAGTCTTACATCAGTAGTGGGAAATGAATGGGAACTGTGATAAAGCATAGGATTGTTGAACATCTAAAATGACATGAGTTTCAAGATAGAAAAAAACATGGGTTTAGTTCATGGAAATCATGCCAGACTAACCACTAATTATTTTGATTGGGTGACTAAAATAATTGATTAAGGTGATGCAGCAGACATTGGGTATCTAGATTTCAGTAAGGCTTTTGACAGTGTCCCACATAGAAGTCTTATACATAAACTGCAATGAGTTTGGATTCCAATATTGTTGACTGGATTAGGCAGTAGCTGAGCGATAGACATCAGAGGGTTTTAGTAAACAGAGTATATTTGGAACAAAGTCTTGTTACCAGGGGGGTACCTCAGGGACCTGTACTTGGACCAATTCGCTTTAATATTTTCATTAATGATATTGCAGAAGGTCTTGATGGTAAGGTGTAATTTGCCGATGACTCAAAGATTTACAACAGAGTTGATGTTCCTGGAGGGATAAATCAAATGGCAAATGATTTAGGTAAACTGGAAAAATGTTCAGTGCTGTGGCAACTAGCATTCAATGCACGATAATGCACTTAGGGCATAAAAACCCAGGGGGAACGTATAGAATATTTGATTCTGCCCTATACTCAAAATCTGAGGGAATGGATTTAGGGTTTATTATTTCAGAGGATTTAAAGGTAGGTAGGTAATGTAATAGAGCAGCAGGAAATGCTTACAGAATGCTTGGTTGTATAGCGAGAGGTATTAGCAGTAGCAAGAGGGAAGTGCTCATGCTATTGTGCAGATCACTGGTGAGACCGCACTTGGAGTATTGTGTACAGGACTGGAGACCGTATCTCCAAAACGATATAGATGCTTTGGAGAATGTTCAGAGAAGGGCTACTAAAATAGTTCATGGATTGTAGGATAAAACTTTCCAGGAAAGGATCTTAACATTTATAGCTTGGAAGAAATATGTTACAGAGGGGATATGATAGAAATATTGATAGAAATACTTAAATGGCATCAACATGAAGAGAGTTTATTTAACAGAAGACCACAACAAGCGGACTTAGTCTTAAGCAAGAGGGGAAAATGTTTAAAAGTAATATCAGGAAATATTACTTTACTGAAGGGGTAAGGGGAGTTTTATGAAGCACAGGATGGGCATAAGGCTGGGCTACATATAGGATAAGGCCAGAGGCTAAGGAAAGTATTCAGAGGTTTGACAGACTAGATGGTTGTATGGTTCTTATCTGCTGTCTGTGTTACCATATGTGATATCTGCCTACCAACAACACTGGAGCAGAGACAAAGATTGTCCAGGGCACCGTAACCCCTAATGTCAACACTGAATTATCCATAATGTGCATGAGCTATTAGTATTTAATGATGGAGCCTTTAGTCGGCGCTTATATTGGGCCAACACCCAGAAAAATATGTAGCGTCTCATGAGGTTTTAGGAGATACCTCATAGGCAGCTATTCCTCATTTTTGCATTTGATCTGATGTAACCTTACATACTTTTCTATGTTTGCCTCCCAAAAGGTATCACCTTTATCTAAAGGGGCAATATGCATATATAAGATTTTCCCAGGGAAGGCTACGTAGAGCTCTCTCTCTTTTTGGGAAGAAGCTTCAGAAGCCAGTAGAGGTGGGGCTAGCTGTGTATGGGGTGGGGCTAGCCATTCGCAGGGGCAGGGCTATCTCTTAAGTGGGCTTTAAGTGTGCTGTGAATAGGAGGCAAAGTGAATGTGAAGTGCACATGACCAAATGTTGCTTGCACAATACTATACAGATAGTGTTGCTAATAGGACTGTGGAAGTCTGGCTACTTATGATTTATCTTCTTTTGTTGCCTCCTAAAAAATCTCTTACTCTCTACCCCATTTGGAAATAAAAATATTCATATTTCTTTTAGCTATGCTACAATTGGACCTTTGTCAATATTTTACTACTAGTAATATGGTGTATTTAAATTGTTAGGCATTTATTTGACACATCACGTATGTCACACAAAAGAGCTACAATTATAATGTGTCAATGTAAATGTTTCAACATAGCGTTATTACCCTGACATTTGGTTCTACATTTAACTGAAATATCTCAGTTTATCTTTCAAAAATGTTGTAATGGAAAACATGACACTCTGCTTAACTGTACATTTCATTTAAAGGTGTTACTCCACAAAACATATTTTTTTTTCTCACTAGAATGTTAAGCTGTAGCAGGTCTATTATTTTATTCTTCTCCTGAAATGAATTTATATAAAAACAAGACAGAAAACTATAAGAATCGTTTTCCGTTTCTACAGCAACAACTTATCAGTGCCTTATTCTAGTACAAACTTGTATGCTCCTCACGTTTTATTTTCTTTCTGAAAGATGTAGGCATTTATCAGTACTAAGAATGATATATCTAAATCTGCGTTTAGCCATAAATGTGCTATTTTTTTAACCTTTCTGTTCCTATTTACCTTGGGCTCTGACCTAGGCCTGACCCAGGGCAATGATCTGCAGTCGGCATATTCTGGCATGCCATGTCTCAAAGGTCTGTCACCTTTTAATGCACTCTATGGCGGCTACGGTTAGCCGCCACACCCTAACCAGCCCGTTGTCCAGCATGGTATTGGGGGCTTGATTGTTTTGTAGGCGAGGGACTGCTGGAGCCCTAGGCCTAGTCGCATAGGCCAGCATATGCCACTGCCTATGAGGTATGTAGTGGAAGCATTATGAAAGTTCTCAGCTACGCTTCTCATTACTCAGCTCAAATACTGTGCTTTAATGCACAATTGCATGGTGGAATATGTATGCAATATATATATCTACATCATTGAATTTTGTTTGCTTTATTGATATTTGACATGTGACTCTATTTTGTAATGGGTTATCTATCAACAATGCATAGCCAAATGAGACTGCAAGGCTTGAAACATATTTTCACTGTAGGAATTTTTACATCTATATTTAAAATACCATATTTGCTCGATTATAAGACAAGGTTTATATTCGAGGTTGCCTTATAATCAGACCTCAAATAGAGGTCTGACTACAAGACTTAAGATCCAGATCCCCTGCAGTACTGCAGGTGACCTGGATCCTTCTCTTTGGCAGCTGCCGCCACTTCTGCCGGGGCTTCTATGACGGAGCGCCGGTGTGACATGACCTTCCAGTGCTCCACTATAGAACTACCAGCCAGGCGCGACATAACCTTCCGGTGCATCGCGCAGACATCCACCAGCTGCCCCCATTTGACACCAGGGAGTCTGGAGCACGGGAGACAAGTCACTGGTAAGTCAGGGGGCATTTTAGGGGGGTAGATTGGCAAATAGGGGTAATAAGGCATATCTGTGGGGCAGAGTGGCATATAGGGGGCAGAGTGGCGTATAGGGGCAAAGAGTGGCCATATCAGAAAGGCAGAGGTGGCATATAGGGGTTATAAGGCATATCTGGGGCGAGGGTAGCAAGGCAATGGGGCAGATATCCTGGGGGTTTGCAAATAAAAGGAAAATACAAACAAAAAGCCATTTTTCTCAATCATAGGTTTTTTAATTAAATATGAAAATGTGAATTAATCATTTACTAATTAAAAATAATTCCTTATAGGGTAGTCTTATATTCAGGCTTTTTCTTTTTTCTAAATTAATATTCAATTTTTTGGGGGTTAATTGTTGCTCTTTATGATGGCTGTAAAAATAGGATTTGTGCAAAACCAGAAAGTGTTTCTCTACGATCAGTCACACAGTTAAAAACTGGTAGTCTCACCAAATATAGTACTTTAAAATGCATTTATTAAAAAGGTCTTTTTTAAAAAAGACCTTAGGGGCTGGAGCATGTCAAGTAAATCACATGTGAAGATATGCTTTGGCTGCACACATCTGCTGCACAACGAATAGTAAATATCAAATATACCTTTTAGAAAAGTTTCCTGTAAAGTTACATTGTCTATATATAGCATATGATAAATTATAATATATATAATTATATATATATACTATATGTGCGTATATATATATATATATATATATCTATTTTACATGCTGCCCTCATCCACAGTCGGTGTTTTTTGTGCAAAAAAAAGCTCTCCGTGCCTTTAAGGTACGTAGCACCGGGATATGACATCTAATGCAGTCCATCCTGCTGGTTTCATTTTAGAGATACTTTAGAGATAATCAGCAATTAAATATGCAATTGTGGTTCCTCTGTATATTAAACCTAAAACAGGACAATTACAGTGTAAAAAAATGTAATAATATCCCGTAACTACTATTTTGTTACCAACCCTTTTGTGACTGCCTGTGGAAAGAAAACTTTTAATAAGTAAAGCAAAATGCAAGTAACACTTTTATATTTTTATGTTCAATGTTAAACTTGATTTATGTTTTGGAAAGGAAAATAATATAATATTCACAAAGCAATCTGCATAAGTGCAAGCACTTGGTAATATTGGAAATGTATATGAATATTTTAAATTCCAATAGATGCATAAAAATGCATTACCAGAATTGGCAAGAGGGATGTGAAAGTCTTCACAAGAATGTATTACACAGGGTGTAGAAGAATACTGACCAAGTATAAGAGAATCAGGATTGTAATTAGCCTGGTTTTAAATGAAAGTTAAGTTTTACTTTTTAGTACTGTAAGGGGTTTAGAAAACCTGTACATTTCTGTACACTTCTATAAGCATGCGTGTTCACAGGAGGGCCCTGGAAATTCCTTGAATGGACTACCTGTAGGCAGGGCTAAGCACTTATGAAGTCCCTGCAAGAACGGTGAGTTTGAGCTGTGTTTGCCCACTGTGAGTCTTTGTTGGGTTTTCTAAACCTGCTCAAAATACAGTATTATTATGGTCCTTGGGTACTTTTAGTGGCCCAAATTAATGTATGGTTGGGCAAGCCGAGAGGGAATAACATGACGTGTAGCTGTCATTTGGTTTGCTGACAAACAGTTTGGACTTCAATAGCTATAATGTACTATAATGTACACTAGGCAGTTTAAATAGTCATTTTATAAGCATTGAATGATAGCCCCACCATCATTCCACTTAATTTGCAGAGTTTTCTGTCTCTCACCAGCTAAAGATCACAGTGTGAAGACAAAGAACAGAGACAAAAGCAGTACTTAGAAGCACTTTTTAGGTCATGATCACAGTGAGAAGGCAGACAGCAGAGACAAAAGCAGTGCTAACAATTACCCATGCATGTGTTTGGCTGTAGAAGTGATGATTGTGATTGCAGTGATGCATCGGGTATGTCATTGGTCCTTTTGGGACATCTTTTCATGAGGTAGCTGGTTGAGAAGGAATGAAGAGTCTTAAGAATATCTTACAAACTGAGTAAAGACTTGTAGAGATAAGTAAGGAAAAGCTTAAAAAAAAGTAATTTCTCAGTAAACCCTTAAAGTTTTCATTAATGCAAATACATTTTATTATGTAGTGTCATTTCTATTAAACTGATTTTAATCGGCAACACTAGCCTGTTAAGGATGCTGTGTTCTTGGAAGTCAGCTATTTTTATAATTAGATGACCTATTACATTTTTTCTCCACCTCAAAAAATTTCAGTTCTGCATAATACTGGGTTCCCTTACTGTTATAGTATTACTAACATTTACCTTTGCCAGTCACATCTCACAAAAATTAACTAATTATACTTGAATAAAACAAAAGTTAAACAGGACAAACCTGAACAAATCCCTCAACCCTATCAGAGGGAATCTTGGATCATGTTACTCCAAAAGTAATCAAATTAAGTTAAATTACCAAATAAGTTAGTGTTCCAACTAATTGCTTTGGTATTTACATTGAAATATCATTTTATTTTTTATTTTATAAGCTTTTATCTTACTATATCGAGGCCTTAAACTACAAAATAATTTGCAAATCATTCTACAATACCTGGAGAAGAAACTACCCCATACTATCCAACATGTGTGGTACTCACAGAGGGGACATCAGTGTTGAAGGTCTGTTGCTAGAGGTGGGAAGTGTTCATGGCCAGGGCCCCGACATCGGATCAAGTCGCTTTTTGGAACATAACATCCTCGGACCTTGAGCTCTCCATTGGTACCATGGGATTGATGCTTCTCTCTTGGAATCACCCAGAAAAAGTGTTGGGTGGGCATTGCTGACCATGGAACTGTATGGAGGCACCAATTATGTTTGTGTGTATAAATAGCTGTGCTCGATGTCTTGTTATTGGGGGTAAGTCTTGCTGCAGTCTTTGTCATGGCAGTAAAGCACCGTAATGCTAATCTACAGTGCCACTGAGGTTCCTGAGGAGCTTCATTTCCTGCTGTCTTCAATGCTAGCTCCACCTAATGATTTAGGTGGCTATGGGCAGAATGAAGCAAGTTTGGCAGGAGTACGCAGTCGGGGGACAGGGCGTCCTGTCACACTACCCACGCACAAATACGATTGTTTCTTATCTGCAAAATACCTAAGACTATTGATTTTTAAAGTACTAAATTATGCTGTCTGGTATTGACATAGTTAACGTAAAATTGTATTAAAGACAGTATATAATAATTACTTGGTCAGTCTTCCAATTTCTTTGCAAAACAAAAGGTAAATATATACTTCTCTATATGATACACTTACACTTATATTTTTTTTCTTACCAAACAAACCTGGGCTATGCGGCATGGCTTTGGTTGATGCCTCCCTATGAAGTCCTCATACCTGGGGCTAAATAACAGCCCACCAACATTCCACCTCATTCTGCAGATGGCAAACCTAACGTGGAGGTGTAACAACAGTTCCCTGCATGACTGCGTTAAAAAGCTTTGTAGAGTACTCCTCCATGAGTGGTCATGCTTATAGGTGATACTGGATGTACCTTAGGGTATACAAGACTTTTTGTTTTGTTCTTATCAGCACTCGCTTGCCATCCTAGACTTACAAAAATCTGGGAATTAAATCCAGTGAAACTGCATTTAAGAAGTCATTTCAGCTTACATTAGGGTGACCACATCAACCATGTTTTCCAGGACACGTATCATTTTCATACATTACTGACTAGGACACGTAAGAGCTGCCCCTGCATTATTAGGTAATATTATGTTAATATCAACACAATTTATAGTTTCATACATATGAAATTATTAGTTTTAAGCATTACTTTTTATATGTTGGGAAGTGGCCTTATTTCTTCTTCATTCTTTCTGTCTAAGAAAACTGTATTCTCCATCCATTGCATTAGATTTCAAAAACACATTGTCCAAAGTAACTGAATTATTTTAAAAGCTAAATGGAAACTATAAACATGTTTTCCTTATTCTACTGTCATTTTTTTCACAGTTCATAGTATTTGCTTTTTGCAATAGCTTTTCGTCGCAGCTATTCTAGAGTGTGAGGGAAAATAGCTGTTGATGGGGAATCTTTCAGGCAAATTAGACAGAAGAGATTTTTTATGAATAAATTTAAAGATGATGATATAAAACAGGAAATATGAAAATCTGGAAAAGTGGCTCAAGATATAAGCTAATGAGTTACCTTATTTTCTCTCCAGTAAAAAAAACATTTTAAATTCACCATACAAGTCACATGCTATATATGGCTTTCATATTATATAAACGGTACAAAGTATATATACTTATATGACATACCCATGAAAGTAAAAGCTATTTTGGATGCAGTGGAAAATGGTTTCTTGGATAATTTGATCTTAAATTGCATACGTGACTACTTATGTTAACAGCACTTTGAGGAATATTTGAGGAAATTAATGAAAAACAGTATTGCTTAGTTCTGCTGAAACTATAGTCTGCATTTATTCAGATGGATTTGCTTCTGCTTTTTTGGCACAACAAACAAGGCTTAAACAAGAGAGTCAAACACATGGCCAGAGCTGAGTGCACACTAAAGGATAATATGTAAAAATAGGTCCCTTGATCCTATTTTGTGTTTTAACTTACATTGTAACTGACACATTCCAGATTTATATCCAGTCTTAATTCTTGCATTACATTAATCATCAGGGGCGTAACTAGAAACTTCAGGGCCCCGGTGCGAGAATCTG
>VKOC01022446.1:0-13084 GCA_009364415.1 Spea multiplicata | reverse complement strand
TGTTTTTTTAGGCATTGATATTATCCCACCTGTTTCAGTGCCCTTGGAGTTTGTCATTCAGTGTGGTGTTGACATTTTTTAAGAACAGATTAATAGCATTGTGTGATTATGTAATGTATAATACAGGATACATCTAAAAACAGATGTTCTTACTTGAACCCAGAAACTACAAAGCATATTGCTTGACGTGATACATATCTTGTTTTTCTGGAAACCTCTATTCACAGATGCCTACATGAGAATCCCTACCACCATCACCATTATGCAATTTTGAGCATGTCTGAAAGCAATCGTACTATGAATTCATAAAAGTACAAAGTTCCCAAAGCATTCAAGGCGAGGAAATGCAGATAAACACAAGATATTTAACTTGTTGCTTTCTTACTTACTGTTACATGCTCCTTTATACATAGCTTTTGGCATAGCACAGGGTTGGAATAACATGAGCTCGAGCTCTGCTCACCTCGAACCACTCCATGGCTGGCTCACCCAACTCTAGTCCTGACCAATTCAGGATTGCTGTTACTATGTTATCAAATATGACAACCGAGTAAACTGAGATGCAATGTATGAAGATAATCCAAGCTTGAACCATATTGGTCCATTGTCTTCCATACTAAACTCACAATTGAAAAGGTTAAATTGATAAAATATGACCTTAATACTACTTCTGTAAAGTACATAGTTCATCAATACCTGTTAAATGAAAACATATGGGATATTGTACCTAATGCAGCCAGCAGTCTCCATAGGATCTAAAATTAAAAACTAGAAGGACTGTGAATGAATAATAGTGGAAACCCAGCAGGAACTCCTGAGTGAAATAATAACACATTTCCTGAAATCCAGATTTCTATTACAGTGGGATTTGCTTGTTGGCTGCATTTCTCTTGTTGTCTCAACATCACAACTGTGCAAGTCACCTGTTAGAGAACTTTAATTACCTGAGCTGGGAGCGTACAGAGGGTCAATAAAGTTTTCCTTCAGCAAGACTAGGAACTTCAAACAAGCAGCTATAATTTGTGTTATTCTACCAGATGGACAGCACTTACGAATCAGCTGAGCAAGAAAACAACACTATCAGGCTATCCTTGCTCTGGGTAAATCACAAAAAAGGATGGACATGCCAAGAACATCCACAGATCAGGGATACCAAGGAAGCTGCCGGTTTCTGCATAACGTTTCCAACAGACAGAGCCAAGGTTAACATATGTAAACCTATAAGATATATTTTTTATTTAAATTGTTTTAATTTGTGTTATTGATAGAATGATTCTATTACAATTGCATTTGTATTACATTTTGTATTTGCTATAATAATCAAAACCATTTAGAAATATGAACAACTCAATTGGCATACCTGGGAACTCCTTTGGAAGAGTGGCCTCATGTGGGGGCATGGTTAGCCACATGTGTGGGTGGGGCTACCCCCAGGGTGTCTTTGTGGGAGGGAGTGTAGGTAGGGATCAAAAGAAAAAGGGGAAATAGTAGGTAGAACATGGGCCAGGAGTAGATATGGCCATACACCGCTCCCCTGCCCGAGGGAAAGAAGAAAATGTCCCACCTCCTGCGTAGCAGTGCAGATTCTCAATACCAGCCAGTTCCAGTGCTGGCTCGCATGAGATTTCCCAGGGGTATAATGCATGTGCATTTGACACTCCTACTGATTTGTGGGTGAGTTTTCATGGGAGATCGGATAGCTGAAGGAGCAGTAGGGTCTTCAGCAGTCCAAGCCAAGAAGAGGAAACCTTGGCAAGTGGTTCTGCTGCTACATCTACAATAACTTTGTTTTAAAAAGGACTTTTTTTCAGATTTATTTGTTTTTTTTATTTTGTTTTTTGCTTTTAGCGCTTTTATCCTACCCCTTTTAAGTTTATTCCTCAGCAGGTGTGTAGGCAAACAATGCATAGTACAGTATTTAATTAATCCACCCTGAGACCTAAGGGTAGTAGATTGTCCCTTTAAAATGTTGGACACCTCCAGATTTTTTATTAAACAGTGAATGCTAAAACAACTATTTGTGGATGTTTTATGTTTTTGTAAGCATATTTATATTTTGCATGACGTTGATGCGATGTTATATTTTGAATATTGAATGAATAAAAAAAAATAAAAAATTAAGCAGACTAAAGCAAAAACATATCTAAGTCAGTACACCGGCACCAACAGTGAATGGAATAAATGTGACAACACAAAAAGAGCAACAAAGCCCAGTGTATATTAATATGATGTGTATTTCTGTCCATATGGTCAATTAAGATAATTGAGAGGCAACAATGACTCAGGTAGCAGGCTACAATCTTGGTGTGTTCATTTTAAATTATTTTGACCCTGAATGAATTTTTCTGTGCCCTACTGGTACATGACAGAGCAGAAACCTAATTTAAAACGTCAGTGATGACTTAATATATATTGATTTTATATATAATAGAACTCTGAAAGAAGTTCATAAAGGTATTTGAAAATGATAAGGTTTGACTGTTCTTCTTTAATGCTTCTTTGAAATTGAATCTAACTTTTTACTTTATGCTTCTTGGTGTTTTTATCTAAAGAAAAGACAGCTACAATTAAAATCATTGTCGCTGACCAGAAAATAAAGAAATGGGTACAAACTAACCAAAAAAGAACAATGACCCTTAACAATTCTGTATATTTCAACTTCTCTAAACTTGACATTTCATATAACCTCAACGTATATTGAAGCATAGATGTCTCTCTAAACCAGGGTCCATCCAGGAATATTTCAGGCTTGGAACTGAAGCTTGGCTGTGGACCAGGCTAACCCAGTTCCAGTATTTTTCTCATCCATCAAAATTTAGTGCCCTTTATTTTAGTTTGGAAACCAATCCATAAACTGAATTCACAAGAGTATTCTAAACAGGAATATCTACGGCATGCTCGAAAGTCACAGAGCTATGACTATATGATTATGATATATTATACCGAAAGTTGCTTTAAAATGACTGCATATCAATACAAGTAGAGTTGCTTTTAACCAAATGCTCACACCTTTTTTAAAGGTAATTTATTTAGATGACATTTATATGAACTGAAAAGTCACGAAAATGCTAATATATATCAATATTGACTTTCTGTTCCTCATTCCAAACTCATTATTGATCTTGCCTTTACAAGTCAATGTTTTGGGATTCCAATGTGACACCAGTGGGTATTATAATGTGTTTCACATGCAATATTTTGAAAGGAAAATCTGTAGTATAAGGCATTGTTCCAAAATAGGTTAAAACAGTTGCTTGCATCATGTACCATTTTTAACATTAAAGGGACGTCATAACCAATTTGTCTTACCTCTCAGGGGGAGCAAGCTATATTTGACTCAATGCTACTTTCTGCTGGGTATCTATATTATAAGCACTGAGGATATATATATATATATATATATATATATGGACATACAGTGAAGGAAATTTTAATGGTAGGTTTATTTGAACAGTGAGAAACAGAATAACAACAAAAACATCCAGAATAATGCATTTCAAATAAGTATTTGACCCCTTTGCAAAACATTGACTTAGCACTTGGTGGCAAAACCCATGTTGGCAATTACAGAGGTCAGATGCTTTTGCACACATCTCACGGGGGATTTTGTCCCACTTCTCTTTGCAGATCCTCTCCAATACATTAAGGTTTCGAGGCTGATGTTTGGCAACTTGAACCTTCAGCTCAGCCTTTCTTTGGCATTAAGGTCTGGAGACTGGCTAGGCCACTCCAGCACCTCAATGTGCTTCTTCTTGAGCCACTCCTTTGTTGCCTTGGGTCATTGTCATGCTGGAATATCCATCCACGACCCATTTTTAATGCCCTGCCAAGATTTGATGGTACATGGCTCCATCCATCGTCCCTTTGATGCGGTGGAGTTGTCCTGTCCCCTTAGCAGAAAAACACAGCCAAAGCATAATGTTTCCACCTCCATGTTTGATGGTGGGATAGTGTTCTTGGGGTCATAGGCAGCATGCCTCCTCCTCCAAACACGACGAGTTGAGCTGATGCCAAATAGCTCGATTTTGGTCTCATCTGACCACAACACTTTCACCTAGTTCTCCTCTGAATCATTCAGATGTTCATTGGCAAACTTCAGACAGGCCTGTACATGTGCTTTCTTGAGCAGGGGGATCTTGCGAATGCTGCAGGATTTCAGTCTTTCACGCCGCAGTGTGTTACCAATTGTTTTCTTGGTGACTATGGTCCCAGCTGCCTTGAGATCATTGACAAGATCCTCCTGTATAGTTCTGGGCTGATTTCTCACCGTTCTCATGATCATTGAAACGCCACAAGGTGAGATCCTGCATGGAGCCCCATATAGAGGGAGATTGACAGTTATTTTGCGTTTCTTCCATTTGCAAATAATTGCACTAACTGTTGTCATCTCCTTACCAAGCTGCTTGGCAATGGTCTTGTAGTCCATTCCAGCCTTGTGTAGGTCTACAATCTTGTTCCTGACATCCTTGGTCAACTCTTTGGTCTTGGCCATGGTGGAGAGTTGGAAATCTGATTGATTGCTTCTGTGGACCGGTGTCTTTTATACAGGTAACAAGCTGAGATTAGGAGCACACACTAAGAGAGGGAGCAGGACATCTTGCTGATTGATAGGGGATCAAATACTTTTTTCACTAAAATGCCAATCAATTTATAACTTATTTGAAATGCGTTATTCTGGATTTTTTGTTGTTAGTCTGTCTCTCACTGTTCAAATAAACCTATCATTAAAATTATAAACTGATCATGTCTTTGTCAGTGGGCAAACGTACAAAAAACAGCAGGGGATCAAATATTTTCTCCTTCACTGTTTATATATAAAATACAAAGTAAACATAAAACGTATTATTATTTCTGGTGGATGGAGCACTCCTCCCCAGGGAGTGTATCTTTATTCAAGTTTGTCCTTCCCGTTCTTCTCGCTTTGACTTCTCCCTTACCAGCCTCCTTTTACTCTTATGTTATATACCCTTCCCTTTCTGACATAACGTCATTTTCATTCAGTCTTTTTCTTCTGATAAAAATTGAAATTTCAATAAGAAAACATTCGTAAATAAAAATAAAGAGTGGAAATAGTAAAAGCAGAATTTGTAATAGCTGCAATACTCTGTTTTGTATTAAATATAATATTATATATATGAGAATGGGTGGTATGTTTCATATACAATGTCAATACACAATTAACCCTCCCTTCTCCCTAACTATAAAATGTATTATTCCTGTTAATTCTTTGGTAAGGAAGGAGTGGGCTTAAAATTGGTTAATAATTCATTCACATTAATTCCCTTAGGAAAGGACTGTATAATTAAGTATGCAATTAATGGATATGTTTAATGTATGGGCACTATTATTTATATTCCTGATTCGTTAAGGAAAGGTAAATTTTAATGATTAGAGATAAAAATATCTGTCAATGTGTGCAATTAATCTGCATTTTGCATAATTAAAAAATGCATAATACTTTTATGATTTTTTGTACCTAGGTGGTATATATAAAAAGCATTTTCTATGCTTTCATCATAGAGATATATTTAAGTACATTGCTTCCTTTATAGAGTAGGTGACAATTCAGTTAGTGTGTAGCATTAATTAAATGTGATGTAGCATTTAGTGCATTTCCAGATACAGTGTCTTTGCTTACTCCTTATGCCTTGCAAGAAAGAAGCCAATAACAGGTGGGGTTTTTGTTTTTTCACACTATATTTCCACCCCATCAAAGAGCAACCAAGCTTGACATAAAATATATTAAGAAAAGTATATGTGCCTTACTGTTATACCTGGGAACGAAGACAGATTCTACAACTAAGCATGCCAACTGATGTTTTTCTCATCACAGTTAAAATGTCTTTTTGAATACTAGAAATTTAAAACAGCTTTAACTCCAGACAAGTAATAGATTTCTTTATTAGAACCTGTTGGTTGTCACCATTAGAAAGCCACTTTTTGTATTTGCTAATTAAAGGTGTGACGGAAGCCTCCATCACTGGGACCACTGGAGAGGCCTGACTGCCAGCCTCCTCCCTATTGACTATGGGCCCTGGGTGTGTAAAGACTTCTGTGGCTACCTCCAGCAGTATATCATGTCATCACTGGCTGAGGGGATTATCTCCAGCAGACAGCCAGGATCTGCAAGCAGGGAGTGACCGCCATTGTTTTAATTTAATATCAGATCCCTCCACCCCATGGTGCATTATTATGTTGTCCCCTTCCCCCCAGTTCCACTACTACAGACATTTACCCCGGCCTTCCCTGGAACTGGTTTGGTCAGCAATAGATAGTGGAGGTTGGGACCCTATTGTATTGTAAATCCCGTTACTGCCCCTGTTGTCTCTGGGAGGCAGATTAAGGGGGCGGTTTGTATCCCACAAGTAAGCGGAGGTAGTCGGTCGGACTATCCAGCTCCGTGACAAAAGGTGCTGTTCCATCTAGAAAAAAACATTAATTTCACTCTCTAGTATGTTCAGAAAATAAACAATAGAAGATCCATCAAGTTATTCTTTTCCTGATGGTTCAGTCACATAAAAACAACACAGAAATGTTTTCAGTTTCTATGGCAACAGCATTTCAGTGCCTCCTTTTGGTCATATGACCAATAAGGGACCTAGCAAAAATTATTAATGAGGCAACATTTTACGTGGGTAAACAAATCTTCCTGGCTACAATTTGGCCATTCAACAATACTGGGGATTATGTTTTTCAAGTCCATATTTAATTACAAATGTGTAACAGAGAGGCTAGAGCAGCATCTTTAAATGCTTATTATTTGAAGAGTTTCTGAGTCAGTCCATTTTTAAACCTCCCAATGCATACTCAATATTTACCACTAGATTTTGTATCCAAACTTTTCATATTTCATCTGAATTTACAGCATGCCAAACCTCATTACCCTGTCTTAGAGATGGTATTACTTTTCAGTGAACCTTGGCTACCTGGCCATGTGCTACTGGTCTATGTTTTAGGCTGCTGGCCCGGCCATTCTGTCCATGACATCATCAAACTATTTTAATTCTCTAATACTTTCACATTTGAGAAAAACAAAAACAAAATCATTGACACTAGGTAATATTTCTATTTATCTCATCACTATCCTCACAAGTATTGCGACATGATAAAAAAAAAGGTTACCAGGAATTGTGATGAAATATATCCTACCTCGGTAGTTTCCATGTCTGACTGAGGTTTATTAATTCTTAATTTACAAAAGACTGTACTATAAAACTATGACATATATATCCCATTACTTTTACTCGTGTACAAAAAATTACAAAATGTACTAGACAGATGATCAAAACACATATCACTTTAAATGATAAAGATATACCTCATTACATTTTCAAGATTCATTCTCTTAATACAGTGGGCAGAAAAACATATTACCATAATGTGGTTGGAGGATAGAGCTTTGTTAAAATGTCTAAAAAATAGAAAAGCAAATTTTTTGCTTGGAAATGGATACTAAGGCAAATATACCAGAGCAAAGGAAAATTACAGAATTATATAGTGCTAAACAATTCATCAGTGAAAAATATAATAATAATAATACAATGATGATCAATAAAAAAATAATAACACTTCCTGGGCTGCATGCCAACTCTAAACATTTGTGATGCCTCAGCTGCTGCCGGCACTTCTGCCAGGGCTTCTATGACGGAGCGTCGGCCTGACATGACCTTCTGGTTCTCCGTCATAGAAGCCCCAGCGGAAGTGGTGAACAGCAGCAGAGGTTGTCCACGTGCACCGCGTAGACTTCCACCAGCTGCGACACTAGCAAGTCTGGGGATGTATTGGTAAGTCGGGGGGGGAGTGGCACATCTATAAGTAACATATGCCGACTAACTGCACAATAGATACCAAAAATGTTAAAATACATGTACTGTTTTACCATTCCACTAACATGTATTTTTTCTTTAAAAACACTTTTCTTTAAAATAGCACCAAACTTTAAGGGTGCAGTCTATAATCAAGCCAATACGGTATATACATTTTGGTATAATCAATATAGATGCACAGTGGTCATAAGTATACCGTATATGGCATACTGGTACATGCTTAGAAACATTACTTTTTAGGGTTATACTCTCACCCCCTTTAAAAAAGTATCTTCTGCTCCTGCTTGCAGACACTACACTCATCTTTTATGTAGCATCCCATCTTCTCATTCATCATGATGCATCACTGTCCTTTTTTATGTTAATTTTATTTCATGGAAGGAGCTATTCTTGCTCACAGAGGAATCTTGAACTAAACGTTTGTATTTTTTTTCGTACTTAATTTTTTTTTTTTTAGAAAATCATATTTAAACTTGGAACTTTGGAAAACTTGGAACCCATTGTCTAATCATTGATGAACAGCAATAATGAAAACTAGACTCCACATCTATGGGAATTAAGTATTCAGTTCTATAAATATGAAGAATTTTGCATTTTGGTCAGAATAACAGATTATTTCAATATAGCAAAGTAAGCGATCCCAACTGGGATTTGTTACTCTTAATGAAATGGATGATCACAATGAAAGACATCTCTTAGCAGGAGGTTAGTAATTATATAATTTGATTGAAGACAGTTTATAATTATCTGTAGATGAGTAACTCAACAAAAGCTTTGGGAAAAGAATGAGGAGGTAAATTAGGGACATAAATGGCTCTGTTTAAATGTATTATCATGGTAACTTATATAACTCTTTCATGCCTACAGTCATGGTGATTCAATCAAACGTCTTCTTCATAAAAAAAAAAATAACATATATGTATGTGTGTGTATTTTACAAAACATTATTACAAAAATGAATATATGAATATATAATTTAAAACAAAAACTTAACTTTTTAACTTAAAGGTTCTATATATTATAGTAGATTTCCTTAAATACCCTTTCCTCACAAAAAGCGTATTTAATTGGCTTAACACACTTCTAATGAAAAGATCACAGCATCACAGACCGACAATGTAATTGATGTACAAAAATGAATCAATTACGTTGATATTTCACATATACAACCAGGGAATAAATCAGTATCAGGGGCCATGTTTCTTAAAGATTATAGGGTGTCTTCATGTGACGGAGATATTGTTTTCTCCTGCTGCAGGAAAACTGACCTATGCGGATGAAGACATAGAGTTTCCTGCCACACCAGCAGACCACCAAAAGGTTCACAGGGGACGCAGCATTGATTGTTCCTCCTGTGACCCATGAAGTAATGGCATTAGCTTTAACAGCGTTGACTCTGCAAACTCAGTCTCTGCCAAATTCAATTATTCAATAAATTCAATTATTAAATAAATTCAAGTATAGAAAAGAGCGGGACTGGCCATCAGGCACTCGGGGCAAGTGATGCATGCTTGCGGTTTATGGGTCCCTGGCCTTAAAGTGCCAGTTTTGCACTGGTATACAGTTAGCTCTAAGACTCAATTGCACTTTGTAGAAATGTTTAGGAAATTCACTAGTATGTTTATATGTAGGTAGGAGGGAAACCTAGGTTCCCATTGAAAGTGGCTTTGAATCTGTAGCTCAGCTTGTGTACTTCTTAACGATAGCCAAGCTGCTGTGAATTTTAGCGGCCCAAATTTCTCCAAATAATATTGTACAACAACATAGTTCATTACACATTAGAGTCATATATAACCACTTGTTCCTCAATTAAATATTTAGTCAATACTTAACCCATGGGCCAAAGCCTTCCACTGTCTTTTTGAAAAAAAAATACAAATAGGGCTACCAGATTGAGGATCTGTCATGCGCGCCGCCGCGGCACGTACCTTAGGGTAGCCCTGCCTCCACACCCTCGGCCGGGATCGCCCAGGACGTGCAGGCGCGCCACCTCCTCGTACCGCCGGTATGACGCATCGGCGGTTTGTGAGTACCATCTCCTATTTAAGCCCCATTTGTTTCCATTGTCTTTACCTGTTCAAAGTGTAATGCTTATTGGGTGTGCTGTTCCCTGCCATTTATCTATTGCCTTCTGAACCGACCTTTGCCTGTTATTTGACGGACCTGTTTAACCGTTTATGCTTCTGATCTGCCTGCCTTGATTCGGTTTGACTTCGCTTCCTGCCGTTGCCCTTGATCACGGACTGTTTACTGGACTGCTCTACGTCTACATATCTATATAGTAGGATCCTCTTTCGCTACCTGACCCCGTGACAGGATCCCATTCTATATTTTAAAAAAAAGCGAGCACTGAGGTAACATTTAGCTTCTCAGCAGCAACCAAGTATATAGCGGTATGTCTTTCTTAAGATGTGTACAATGTACAGATTCATAGATTTATGAAAGTCTTGGCTACAATAAACTAAACAGCTAAATAATGGTAAAACATGAAACATGAGAACAGATTTCATTCCTTCTTGGCCAAAAAAAAAAGATAGAGAGAAACTAACCAAGATAAAAAGTTACAATTCTACCAATGTGGCACTCATGAGAACAGGCTTGTGTATTGTTGTTTGTAAGGACATGCCCTGAACATACTACTGCTAAACTGAAGTCTCTAGTGCTAGACCAGAGATAGAAATAGCCTGCTGGGATATTAATTTATTGAAACATTTTAATAATGCAAATCAAAAGAGAGCCTTTGGCTATGTTCAAACAATGTCGCAATGGATTATGCAAATCATGCAGTAAACATCATATGATGTGAAACTGTTTGATATGCTAAAACGCTCTGATCTATCACTGAATAAGCGCACCAGATGTCTAACGAGGCTCAGTAAAGTAAACTGATGGTACCAAACAAAAAACAAAAGCATCAAAAATTATCTCTTGGTTATTTTTAAAACCAAATATGACCTCTATTTTATCCAAAGTAAGAATTAACTTAACGATAAAAGATCTCCAGTAGGCTGACATTGTGTATTCATACTTAGGAACTCTAAGCATCGCATCCTGAGGCTTCGGAAATCAGCCCTAATTACCAGGCTTCCAATTTTACAGCGCTGCGGAATATGATGGCGCTATATAATCAATCAATTAATTGTATTCTATATTGTTTATATCATTGTTTTGCGCACTACTCAGTTTTTATTCTAATCAATGCTTAAAATTTGCATATTGCATTGTGGATACTCAATTGTGTTTTGGTCTTCCTGAAAAATAAACATAAGTGTGGCTTTATCAAGTCCATTTAAAGTATAAATAATCTTGAAAAAGCCTGTGAGGCTTGGCCGAAACATTGACCAATTTGTGTATAGTTAAACAAAAACTTTATTTTTTTGGTAGAGTGCCTATTCTTTTGTGCAAATGTGTTTTTTTCTACTGTCTTCTATAAGCATTTAGCACAATCAAGCAAAAATCACTTTGGCATAATCACTGCAAACAAAAGCAGGTTTATTTATTCAGCTATCCTTTAAGATACAAAACAATATGGCAGTCATATGTGAAAGCAGATTGTTTATTTTTTGAAAAATCAAAAAATCTGCAAGAAACATTTTTGAGGGACCATTTTGCAAACATAACAAACTTGCATCCTATTTTGTTTGTAGTCCACTGATTGAGCCGATAAATGGAACCAGTCATCTGATGTATTGTTGGGAATGTTCTATCCTCTTTGGAGTTTGTTTTTGTGCACTTTTAAAAATTGCTGCATCCAAATCAAATTCGCTCTTATGCCAGTTTGCGTCTGCTCCTTGGTTACATGTATTTATTGAGGAAGTAACTGTCTGCATACTTTCTAAAACTCACAAACACACAATGTGCCTGTTTATATAAGGACGTTATTCAATAAAGATTTTCTTGGAAAATCTGGATTATCAACATAATTTTAGACGCATGGATAACAAAGATAGAGTAGATTTGTGAGAGCTCCAAACTGACAATAATGTATTATTATCTTGAACATTTCTTCTAGATCCACAAGTTCTCCTGAGTATCTGGTTTCAACACACAATAACATTAAATATCATACCTGGTAACTGCAGGTTTGACCTGGAATCAAAGGGGGGTGCTGCTCAGGCAGATCACCAGGTCACTTTTCTCTTTCGAAGGCAGGGGAGCAGTGATCCTCTCTCCCGTACACTTCATACCATATTCTCAGCCCACCTAAGGCTATCTTAGGGTCCACCCCATGGCCGCCTGGCTCTGCCATCACGTGTGGCTAGCTCAGCTTTCTCGTACAATCACAAAACCAGAAAAGCCATAGCTCAGGGTACCCAGCCCTGAGAAGTTCCCTGGTATCCAAATAACTTAGTTCCTGTTCTTATCAATGAATACTGAATACCATAATAGAAGGGCTTAGTAATAAGGGCATCGCTCCAAGCATCTTCGGACCTTAGCAGGGGTTTTTAACCCCTTCGTGACAAAGGCTGATTCTATTTTTTGTACCCTTCGTGACAATGGCCGTTTTATTGTTTGAGTGAAGAAATCGATCACAGATCATTGCTCATCAATGTAATGTATTTAAAGACCATAACTTTGACCTTATACTATTTTCACATCACTAAGACCATGCGTTTGTATCATCTGTCTGATTAATTCTGTGGTTTATGAACTGCTTCTTCCTTCCTCCCTCAGAATACCTTGTGCATTTCATGGTTTGCTTAAACCCCTAAACTGTAATAGATTCACGAAAATAACACCACGGCTTAAACCTGTCAGATATGCCTTCTACTACCTAGTACACTGGAAGGGATATGGTCCAGAAGAACGGTCATGGTTCCTTCCAGTCAACCACATTCCCAGGCTCCGCTGAAGAAATTCCATGCAGACCATCTGGATAAACTGGGGAGGTTTTGACCTTTGGCCGCTCCTCAACGAGGGCTACATGACGATGGTTCAGAATGATGTGTGCTTACCAGACCCCGGCTGGCTCTGTGGTCCTGGTCATCCGTGCGTTCCTTCTAACAAGGGAACACTGTAGGTGCACAGGTGAAGCACAGCAAGAGGGGCATGTGTGACGTGACACAGGAGGCGAGGCAAGCTAGGCATCGTATTTAAAAATCCGGAACTGCTCAACACAGAAACCCTGTTGTGGTGCTGCTATTAAGTTAGCTGAGTTGCAGATTGTGTTTTGCTGTTATTGATCCTTGGCTTGCTTGACTACACTTCTGCCTAGTGGTTCTATTGCCCTACCTGTGTAACACACCTGGCTTTTCTGA
>VKOC01022445.1:0-31591 GCA_009364415.1 Spea multiplicata | reverse complement strand
TACTGGTGTGTGTGTTTGGGTGTCGGTGTTGCAGAGCTTGTACTGGTGTCAGGGCGGGCTGTTTGGGGACAAAATTGTCTCATGCTGGGCTGTTTGGGGACAAAGTTGGCTCACTCTGGACTGTAATTTGTTAATGTTATCTTGGTGCTGGTTGGGTTCTATGTGGGCAGTGTGGACACCAGGGCTGGCTTTGGGGGTGTGCATCCTATGATCTATGCCTTTAAAGGGTTTTATCTATACCTTTAATGCTTAGATGTTATGTGATTTCCAGTTGATCTGTACCTGCAAAGCTGGGTTTGTGTGTTATTCTGCTATGCTATGTTTCCATAAATTATTTATGTATACCTGCAAATACAGGGTTTGTATTTCATATTCAGTTGATCTATACATGCATGTGCTGCTTACATGTGTTGTTTATTTGATCTATACCTGAACTACCGGGAGTAAGTAAAACAGAGGTGTGGCTTAGTGAATGAGGGACAAAGGGACTCTGGGGATAATTACAGGCAGGGGCCCAAGGAAATGCCTAGGGTCCAATTTTTCCATATTTAAATTGTATTTTGTTAGCTGTTTTTTAATGTATTAAACATAATTTTTTTACTCCCAGTCCCATCACATTACATCAATATGCGTTAGAAAATCAGGAAAAGATGGGCAAGGATGGTGTGCTGATTCGGTGGCGCAACGGGCCACTTGACTAGACTTGCCCCCCAGGCCCCAGACTTGCCAGCCCTCCCCTGCTACCATTCCTCTGTCAATGTCACTTTTCCCACTACAGCTCCTTTTCCTCCTCCTCCTCTTCGTTCTTCCTCTTGGCTCTTCTTCGCCTCTTCTTCCTCTTCTGTGTCCCCCGCCCCCGCTAGGTACGCTACCCCCGTATGCACTAGACGCCCATCAATCATTTAGAAGGCAAAGGGATGTTGCACCCGGCAGCCATCTTGGATTTTCGGTTATCTCACCAATTCAGATCTGGGATGCTTGTTTCCACAACTTGCCCACAGATTTATGACATATAATTCTTTGTGTGTTATTAGTTTAAGACTGTGTTTATCTATTGTGACTTAATTGAATATTGGTTCACATTTAATGAGCAATAAATACAGAACTCCCAGGGGTTTGCATACTTTCTTCCTACAACTGTAATTGTCATTTCAATAACATAAACTCAAGAAATATATTTATTTTACACCTGTCTCAGGTTCTTGGAGGCTGGCATCGCTCAATATGATAAAACAGTCTTATGCTATGTTTTGGACTATTAACCCTTAGAGTACACATGGATTCCTAAAATATAAAACACTTCAATGTCAATAATATGAGGTGGAACATTAGTTAAATACTTGTGAAATGTGACTAGATATGCCTATGGTACCCAAACTGTGAAGCTTCCTCAATGGAAAGCAGATTCTAATCTTACAACAACAGCTGTCACTACACCAAATCCCACAGTGCAATCTAAGCCAAATGTCAAAAAGCCAAATTAGCCACATGACTACCGTTGGATATTAACCCTTTCATTGCAAGGTAAACCTTAGAATGGATTGTGAATTGTTGCTTATACCACAATACCTGCACAGTCATATCCATGGGATTTAATTGATATAAAATATGTTATGAGTACAGGTTCATCAGCCAAAATGTTTCAGTGTTTTAAGAAAGGCAGGAAGCGATAAAGTACATTTGAAATATACAAGATTATTAGTTGTCATATAGTGACCCAAGGAATTTGCTCCATAATATAATCACACATAAGCGAGTGCTGTATGTATATGTACATGTGTATGTACATGTGTATGTACATTGACATGTTCTAAGACACAGTCATTTAGAATCAGGTCACTCACAAAGAAAGCTGCCAGTTTACATTGTTCCTCAAAAGGGCCAGACTCTGGATACTGGGGAATTTCCCAGTAGACTGCCTGCCCTGGGGCTGGTCTTTAGGCTATCCATTTAGGGGCAAGCTGGCCCTGTGCTGCTAAAAAAAAAAAAACTTAAAAACGGTCCAGTCCAACTTGGACCTTAAGATAAAAATGTTTAATATCATACTTCAATTTTTGCTCTATTTAGGCTTCACATTTAGGTGCTCTCCCAGTTGGCCCCAATGATGTCAATGAGCCACAGTGATATTATTAACTATGTGTTTTCCTATGGATCTTATTTATGACTGATGTGTTCTTCAAAATACATTAAAATACATGGTTTGTCCCTATTTTTAACAAAAAAATATTGGGTCTGGGTCCCCACATATGTACTGTGTGCACAGTAATGGCACCATGAAAGTTGGGGGTTCAATTAATATTGGGGTGTTTTTTATTCCCAATCTGGCCCAGGGCTTCAACATTTTGTGTTAAGCATCACACCTTACATACTAAGCGGTTTGGCATGTTCATACATTATTCATACACATAGGAATAACACTAACAAAGTCTTTGTTTATGCAATTTAATTCACACTGAAGCAAATGCAAGTTTAGTTTAAATCAATGAAGGGTTCAACCTAATTAATGTAATTGGGGCATATTATATGATACAAGACAGTGGCCTGTGTGCATAAAGTTTTTGGACATATGTACATAAACAGGCACACAGCAGTTGAGGGCCAATGATGGTTTAAACAAGCCGCAAACTTTTGTCAAAATTTGTGGTAGTAATTGGTTTTTTTTTCCACACACACATTGTACTTCAGGTATGAATTTACAGCCTCTTTTTATATATTATATTATATATTATATATATATATATATATATATATGTTTTTTTCACTAATATACATTTGTTGGAAGAAAAGTACAACCTCTTTTAATTCAATAGTTTTACATATCAGAACATAATAACAACCATCTGTTACTTAGCAGGTCTAAAAAAAAGAGGTAAATACAATATCAGATGAACAACGCCACATGAAATATTGCACTGTGCCATGCCTTATTCAACAAAAAAAAGCCAAAATGGAGAAGCCATGTGTGAAAAACTAAGTACACCCTTACTGCCTCGATAGGAATTAAGATGCTAAGTAGCAGACAAGTGCTGCTGGTCAAATGCCCTTAATTAATTAATCATCAGCAAGCATGATCACCTCTGTAAAAGCCAAATTTTTAGCAGTTTGCTGGTCTGGAGCATTCAGTTATGTGTTAACACAATGCAAAGGAGGAAAGACATTTCTGCTGCTTTTGATACTGTTGATCACCACCTCCTTCATGACTCACTTACTTCTACAGACATTCGAGATACAGCTCTTTCCTGGATCTACTCATATCTGTCTAACCGTTCCTTCTCTGTTAGCTTCTCTGGCAAGACATCATCACCCCTTCCACTTTCAGTTGGCGTCCCCCAAGGTTCAGTCCTTGGCCCTCTGCTGTTCTGTCTTTATACTTCATCTCCTGCCAAACTAATCAACTCATTTGGCCTCCAGTATCATCTTTATGCAGATGATACGCAAATCTACCTGTCTTCTCCTGATCGCGCTCTATACCTGAATTCTCTATCACCAGATTAACAACACCGCACGAGCGTTCATATCTGCTGCCTGAGCTAACCAGCCCGCATGCCTTGGGTTCATCCTTGTGCGACTGCTAGAGGAGATTTATCTGCCGACTTTGCCGTAAGGCATTTGCATACGGCCCCACATTAAAAGGCTACTCTACAAATTAACAGAAATAGGTTTAGGGGCAAATGTCTGTATTTGGATTGGAAATGGAAGTGGAGTGCCTCAGGGGTCTGTTCTGGGTCCTCTTCTTTTTAATTTATTTATAAATGATCTCCCAAGCTGCATTGAGAGCCATGTCACAGTTTTTGCTGACACAAAATTAGGCAGGATAATTCAGACTAATCTGGATGTTTCTTCTTTGCAGGAGGATTTAGACAGAGTTGGGGACTGGGCGTACAAGTGGCAGATGAGGTTCATCATAGGTAAATGCAAAGTTATGCATTATGGTAAAAAAATAAAAAATGGAATATCCTTGTGGAAAACTACCAATGAGAAGGATTTAAGAATAATGGTAGACAATAGACTTAACAACAATATGCAATGCCAGCAAGCAGCTGCAAGGGCCAATAAGGTTTTGGCATGATTCTCAGGAGGAGGATATCATTTTGCCTCTTTACAGGTCAATGGTAAGACCCCACCTTGAGTATGTGGTACAATTCTGGTCACCAGTCCTTAAAAAGGACATTATGGAACTAGAAAAAGTGGTTAGGTCCAGAGATAAGTGAGGGGCTGAACTAGAGACAAAGTCACAGAAGCTGGTGCTGTGCCACAGATTACAGTGGATGATGCAGATGTGCTTTTGGTTCGGGAGGAGCTGCCTTTTTTGCAAGGAGCTTGGCACAGGCGGAATATAGCCCTCAGACAGGAACACTTTGCACAGCCTTTGGACAAGGTGTACTCGGGTACTCCCCCCCCCTAAGGAGAGACCTCTGGGCTTGCAAAGGTCCAGGTTTACGGGAATGTTGGAATAGAAGTTCCGCACCAAGACATCCGCATGAACCCCTTTTGCATCCTCCCATGAAGTCTCATGGCTTTCGTATCCCCTCCATTGAATGAGATATTGGAGGCATCCCCTCGTCCGTCTGGAATCCAAGATTTTGTCCACTTCGAAATTCAGTGGTCTCATCGATGACAACAGGGGCAGGAGGTTCCGGATGTCATACCGGGAAAGGATTTGCGATCCATGGTTTCAGGAGCGATGTGTGGAAAACAGGGTGCACCTTCATAGAAGGTGGCAGTTGCAGATCCACAGCCACTGGAGAGAGGACCCGAGTCACTGTGTAAGGTCCGATGAATTTGGGTCCCAGTTTCTTAGTGGGGCAACTCAACTTGAGGTGTCTGGTGGACAGCCAGACCTTGTTGCCTAGACTGTAAGTGGGACCAGCAGTACGATGAGTATCCAAATATTGCTTGTACCGTTGTTGGGCCTGGAGGAGAGTGGTGCGTAACTGTTTGTAGGTTTCAGCCATTCTTGTGACCCGTTCAGTAGCCGAGGGACCGAACCAGGGATCAGGAAACCAGGAAGCATAGAAGGGTGGAATCCATAGTTGGCAAAGAATGGAGACATATGAGTGGAGGCATGGATGTGGTTATTGTATGCAAACTCTGCCAAAGGTAGGAGATGATACCAATCGTCCTGAAGGTGGGTGGTGAAACAACGGAGGTACTGCTCTGGTTTGTCCGTTCAGTTTGACCTGGGGATGGAAGGCAGTGGAGAGAGAGTAGCGTATACGTGGCTCATCGGAAAAAGCCTTCCAGAACCGAGAGGTGAACTGGGTACCTCTGTCAGATACTATAGTCTCTGGTAGCCCATGCAGCCGGAAGATCCCGTTCACGAACATGACGGCTGTGGTTGGCAGGCGTTTGGTAGGTATGAAATGAGCCATCTTCGTGAATCTTTCAGCCACTGCCATGAGAGTGGTGTGATGGTCTGATGCCGGTAGATCTGTTATAAAGTCCATGATAATGTCTGACCATGGTTTCTCTGGGACAGGGAGAGGACACAACAGACCAGCAGGCTTCGTACGGGTGTCTTTGGACCTGGCACAGGTGTTACAGGATTGTACATATCGTTGGACGTCTTCTTTGAGGTTTGGCCACCAGAAAGTCTGTTGTATCAGGTCTGTGGTTTGTGTGATGCCCCCATGAGCCGCAGCAGGGATGTTATGACAGCTGTAAGACGTACATCAGAAGGTACAAAGAGCTGGTCTTCATGGTAATAGAACCCGTCTTTCTGGTATAAGTTGGAGGATACGGATGGGGTCCAAGCAGAGGTATGGAAGGTGGCCCATAAGGGTTGTGTAAGTGTTAGGAAGTGTCCCGATTATAATACCATGTCTTGTTCCTGGGGATGTGACGCCCGGTGTTGGTGTTGCGAGAGCCCGGTCTATACGTGATGTGGTAACGAAATCGCGAAAAGAACAAAGACCATCAGGTGAGCCTGGGTAGTAGACGTCTGGCTGTCCTGAAGAACTCTAAATTTTTGTGGTCCATATAGACGGTGACAGTACCTTCCAATAAATGTCGCCATTTAACGTACAGGAGAAGAAAGCAACTGGATGATGTAGATTGTCATGGTGATCCCTCTGGGATAATACTGCTCCTACTGCGGAGTCGGATGCATCCACTTCGAGAACGTACGGTTTGTGTGGTACTGGGAGCATCAAAATAGGGGCTGTGGTGAATCTCTCTTTCAGGAACCCGAAAGCCTTTTGTGCAGCTTCAGTCCAACAGAACCTTCTTTTCAGGGACTTGAGAGCAGTGATCGGTTGAATAACCTTGGAGAAATTCCTGATGAATTTTCTATAGAAATTGGCAAACCCGACGAACCATTGGACACCTTTCCTGTCTGTAGGGGGTGGCCACTGCAGGATGGTTTTTACCTTCTTAAGGTACATCTTGACCTTTGTAGGAGACAGGATAAAACCTAGGAATTCCACCGATTCTGTCTCGAACACGCATTTTTCGGGCTTAGCATACAACCCATTCTCACTGAGACGCATCAGCACTTTTGTGATGTGTTCCCTGTGCAGTGAGAGTGAAGGGGAGTAGACCAGTATGTTACCAAGGTAAACGACGACAAAGTGGTCCAACATGTCTCTAAACACGTTGTTCATGAAGTGTTGCTGGAGCATTGAACAGGCCATAGGGCATCACTAAATATTCGAAATGTCCATAGCGTGATCGAAACACTGTTCTCCATTCGTGCCCTTCCTTGATGCGGACTAGATTATAGGCTCCCCTCAAATAAATTTTCGTGAACACGGTAGCAGAGCGAAGGTGTTCCATCAGTTCCAAAATTAGAGGCAAAGGGTACCGTTTTTTCACGGTTATGTTGTTCAGTTCTCTATAATGGACACAAGGGTGCAAACCACAGTCTTTTTTTGGTCACAAAGAAGATACCTGTGCCTGCCGGGGATGTAGAAGGCCGTATAAAGCCTTTGGCCAGGTTTTTGTCTATATAGTCCTTTAACGTGGCCAGTTCTGGTTCAGACACAGGGTAGATGCGGCCAAAAGGAATAGGGGCACCTGGGTGTAGATCGATGGGACAGTCATATTCCCTGTGTCCATTGTCACAAATGGAGATGTTTAGGAGCTGTGCTATTTTGGTGTCCAGTATGTTGCTGCTGGCCCCGGAGTCAATCATCGCTGACAGGGTGGTGGAGTCTTCCTTCCACTGTAAAGAAATGGGAAGAGACACATGATAAAGCTGATGAAGGTTATGTTGTCTGTGCGAGGACAGGTGCTGGGTGGGTCGCTTACCCCTGGATGCTCTTGCCTTGATTCGGCATTCATTTGCATAGTGGCCTTTGTTACCACAATAGAGGCATAAATCAAGAGTCCTGTGACGGTCCCTCTCCGCCACGGGTAACGGACCCCTAATGAGGCCTAGTTGCATGGGTTCTTCTGCTGTGTTCTGCTGAGGCGGTTTAATGGTCTGTCGTACCGTGGACCAAGTGAATGGGAAAGCAGTATGGCGCTCAGCCTCTCTCTCATGTAGCCTCCGGTCTATTTGAATAGTCAACCTTGTGAATTCCTCTAACAACTCAGTAATGTGGGTGCATGCTCGTTTGTCTCTGAGTGTGTCTAATAAGCCCAACTGGAACTGATCGTGGAGCGCTGATTCGTTCTATGTGGTTTCCATGGACACTTGCCTAAAGTCAGCGATATATTCCTCAACTGGCCTTTTCCCTTGTCTCAAAGCTCTTAACATGCTTGTGGCAGAGGAGGCTTTGTATGGTCATCATAGAGTACGTCCATGGCATGGCGGAAGGAATCCCAGGTCTCTAGGACTGGGCTGTTGCTGTGTAGCAAGTGATTAGCCCAGAGGTGTTCATCCGACAGCAAAGAAATTACAGTATGCACTTTGATGTAATCTGATGGGCAAATCCTTGGTTTTAATCGGAACATGATTTGACACAAAGTCACGAAAGTCCTGTATATCTTACTCTCTCCTGTGAATTAGTCAGGCAGGGGTATTTGTGGTTCAGGGGTGGTGGCGCCCTGTTGGTTTCCCCCTGCAGCCATATCAGGAGGTGCTTGATAGAGTTCATCATGGATTGCAAGAACACCTTGTATCTGGAGGATCTGCTGTCGGATATGATGTTGTCCGGCTTGAACTTCTTGGAGTGACTGATTAAAGACTGCCATCTGTTGCGTGAGAGCAGCTACAGCTTCAGCCAATTCCATTAGGAGCAGGTACTCTGGCGACGAGCTACGCTGTGGCATGTGACACAGGGCCTTGGCACAGGTGGGATATAGCCCTCGGACAGCACACTGGGCTGAATGCCCTTACACAGGGTGCATCGAACAGGCAAGATAGCCCTCAGGCCGGCCACTCAGCTGGATAGCCCTCAAGGCAGGATAACCCTCAAACACAAAATACCAACCAAGAGGAGCAGCAGGAGAAACAACCAGAGAGCCAAATAAATCAGAACAACCAGAAGTCAGAAACTGAATGCAAAGGGCCCGTTTGCAATAAGCAGCAGATATTTAAAGATAATGTGGGCCACCTGACACCATCAGAGTGGAGCAAGAATTCCAAAGCTATATTGAGTATTAACAAAGGAGCCTGGAATGCAGAGTGGAAGTGTGACACCCGAAAGGTAAACTAGATACATTTATATGGATTTACAAAAATTTTTGTCTAAAAAAAATTTTCCTCCTTTGGTGCAAAACGCGTTGTCAGCTCTTTTCTTGTATTATTTATTTTTCCTTTTTTTGTTATACTTTTTAAATTTTTAATATTGGATCAAGAATCAAAATAAAGGATTTATGATTACCGTATTTCCCCATGTATAAGACGGATTTTTTTCTGAAAAATCTGGGGTCTAAAAACTGGGTGCGTCTTATACAGTGGTTGTAGATTGTAGATTGCGGTTTCTACTTATCAGTACCTCCCTGCAGTCACACTGTCCCTTGGCCCCACCCTTTTTTTAATCACTCATGATTGACTCCGCCCTTTTCCTTATAGTGGCCAACTTATCTAACAGTAAGAAAAAAATTAATATTTGGGCTGCTGAAATGTAGGGGAGGTGAGGGTTAATTTAGGGGCAGTTATGGTTAATTGGGCCTTTAGGGTTAATTTAGGGACAGTTAATGGATGGGAGTGATGAGGATGATGAGCATGAATTTTATGATAATACATTTTTTTTCAAATTTCGGGCCCCAAAATTAAGGTGCGTCTTACACTGATTACTTCATCCTCATGCAGTGTCAGCGTTTCACCTTTTGATTTGCCTTACGGTTGGAGAGGATGCTCCTTTTGAGTTTGAGCACCCGAGAGAGATTGCCTTACCCATCATACAACATACTTATATGTGGTCTGAGCTGGCCTTCTATTTTGCTTTAGTTCCTCATCTTATGCCTGAGCTCTCACATATAGCTACAATCCTTGCTTAAACCACAGCCATGCATCTCAGGGAATGCCTCATTCTGACGCCATGTTATATATTATATATGAAGATCTCAGCCAAATGTCATCATAACTCTCACATGTATTTATAGTGTCTTCATACAATGACCAGGACCACTTTTTGTTCCTGTCCTATACCATTGTGCATATAACAACAGGTTGGATATGGATAATACCAACTGATAATCTCAGTATCACCACAAACATAGAAAATGTGCTTATACACAACTATCTTGTATATTTACTTGCCTTATATGCTTGACCCAAATGTACTGACATTATACAACAATTAGCCCTTTAGGCCAAAAAATACCATACATTGTTGCAAAAGTCAAGTAATCTAAATGGTACAGAACCTGCTGCTGGTGACACTGTTACAGTAGCATGGATACCTTGTCAATTTGGCACCCCCAGATAATGATTTTCCTTTTCTTTTAAAACAAATGCACTTTCCAGTAAATCTGAGTTTTTCAATGAGCATAAACAAAAGTCAGGGTCAGACTTTGAGTTAGTTATTTGTCCAACCTGTATGGACAATTGTATGTCAGTTTTTCTACAGTTAAAAAGTGAGTCAAGGAAAAAAAAATTATACTTTCCATACAGGTTGTTTTGTATCCTTAAGTGAAACAGTTCATACCCCAGATATTGTTTAGAAAGAGATTTTTGAGTAGTAATAATTATCATCCTATCCACTGTGGCTATGTGCACTGGCAAAGTGTGAATGATTACTTGGTATTAATAGGGGATTAGTTCTTTGTAAAAAGTACTGTTTGCTGTATTAAATATCTGCCTACAAGCAATAATGCCTCCTGTTTCATATCCTATTAAAGTATTTAGTGAGGATTTAGTCTTACATTTTCCTAATAAGCTATATGTTGTAGTGTCGGTTTAGGTTTATCCTATCTAATTATGGTAATAATGGGAGTTTAGCCACATTTTTTTATATTAATGTATTGGGATTAGTAGACAATTCAACTCCAGCTGGTAGTATGCCAATTTCTGGGTAGCAGTCAAAATATAAACTATAATTACATCTGACCCCATAAAAGAAAAACTTAATGTGAACTATTTTTATAAATTAACTTATTCATGTTTATATATTTTTTAAATACCGTAAAAGAAATATGGGTTTACACAATTAATGGGTTTACACAATTACAACACAGCTATGATATAAGTATTTTTTTAATTTTACTACTATTGAAACTTCTGTTATCTAAAAAATCAACTATTTGGTCTATTATGTATTTCAGCCTCAGGTGAGGATTAGGTTTGCATCCTTTCATTGGAGCCCACTGATGTTCTGATCCTAATTGTATTAAATTCTTATGTCCGCTCTTCAAATGTCCCCCCAACTCTACACTTCAAAACATCAGCTGAGCCAAAGCTACTTAGAGTCTAAGCGCTTCAAGACAGGGACCCCTTTTCTAATGTATTCATGCCTTCTGTAACCCAATTAAAAGGTCTGTAGATTACTTTATTTATCATGTCTGCACAATAAGTAAATAAATAAATAAAAGTAGTCCACTAAATAGATAACAATATGCATACAACATTCAAGGCTTCCTGTTTTCTTATTATAATTCATATTATACCTTGCGGTGACCGATACTGTAAGTCCACAGCAATGCTTTCCACTTAATTTATGGTCATACGAGAATCATTTTGATGAGTGCAGGTTGGTGTCCCATAGCCCTTTATTCTCCATCATTACACTTTTTTATATTGTTAATATTTAATAACTTGCTAAGGAGATATTTAAAAAACAAAATAAATTGTGTCAACGCATACTCAGGGCCGGATTGGGGATAAAAACACTAAGTGTCAGGAGCCTTTGGAGTTTGAACCAGAAACCCTGTATATGGAAAGTAGTGCATCCATCCTTTACATCACTAGATGGCTTTTGGGTTGCCGGATGCTCCACCCCTGTTGACATAAGATGCCTGTCTGCTCCTGACTCACTTGTTCTAGCAATCAAGGACCTTTATAACCCAGTTATGATACTTGCCTCCTTGCTGGAGCACTGTAGTTCTTGACACTTAATGCTATCTTATGGTGTTTTATACCAAATTCCATGGTTTTGACCCCTGGTGTGGACAAGACCCTGGTTTACTCGTTCACATCATCTTGCTTCTGATCATCTGGACTCAGGGCTTTTTGTGTCGCCTTTGATATCCTTTTTTTCCTTATCTGTTCCAAAGGCCTCGTTGCCATCTGCCCAGGGCCACGCCCAGGAGGCAAGGAGTGGAGAATAGAGGCACCGATCAGTCGCTGAAAACTTTCTCATGAATGAGCCACCCGGCACCGCTCTCTCTTCTCAGCTACCTGCCGCCACCTGCCCGACACGATCACGACTGTGGTGGTTGGAGTGCGAGGCCTCTGTCTCAGACCACCACAGGACTTCAGTAAGGTAAGTGATTAAGAAAAATTGGAGTAGACAGTGAGAAAGGGGAGAGGTATACAGCAAAAAAGGTCAAAAAAGATCTTCAATCTCCTTAACCAACCTATGTATGCTATTGTCAGGAACTGGGTCCATACAGACAACTGTAATGAACCAGAGCGCCCAAAGATTGTGTTCAGGAGTTCAGGATGCAGAAGCGGAGCCACAGGACTTGGTGCAGGGTGATTGAGCACCTATGGTTGTGCAGTCACATACCAGCGCCCTGACATAGCAGCGGATGTTGTCCAGAACAAAACAAAGTGATATACTGCAGGCACCCTAGAGAAGGCATGAGACATAGCACTAGAATCATGTGCAGGATGCTGCAGGCTGGGAGTATGGAAGCTAAGCTGAGTAACAGGAGAAACATAGCAAGCAAGGGGGACAGAGCAAGCAAAGGACAGGGAATGGGAGACCAAGCAAGATACATAACATGACAATACATACACGGTACAGGACACAACAAAGGACAGGGAACAAGGTAAGGAACACAGGGGATGGAGTAAGGAGCCGAGATCCTCAGACGCTTCTCTTTTAATCATGGGGAGAGAAGAGAGGAACCCGAGATCCTCAGATGATTCAGGGAAAAGAGGGCAAAGTTACAAAAGAGACAGACAAACATGAATACATGAACTAGCCTGCCTAGAACTATGTGATAACAATTGGAGATTCCGTCCCATCATATGGTCATAGTATGCTTAGCCCACCACTACACCAAAGTACTCCAATATTAGGTAGGTCCTAGCACTACTGAATAACTAAAGCTGAAACTGAACATTAAATCTATACTCAGAACAGAGAAGGACATACCTTTAGACTGCTGACTGAGACAAGCGGGTAGAGCACACCTTATAAAGGAAACAGAGCTGAAGCAAAGAGCAGAACTGGAATCAAGGAATCAGAAGCATAGAACAGAGCACAAGGCACATGCCTGTAGATGGCACCCAAGAAGGGCTTAGCAGCTCTGCAAGTAGGCAAGTCCAGGGCTTAGCAGCTCTGCAAGTAGGCACTTCTGAACCTGCCTGCCCTACAGCAAGTCCTGAGCACAAACCTGTCCCTGCACAAAGACTCCCACCTGACCTGGTGCCTGCAATACTGACACTGTTAGTGTTTAGTGTATGGGTGAGTGTCAGTGGTGAGCATATGGTTAGTGGCACCTGGGAGATGGAGAGTTGGAGCAGGAGGAAGGATGTGTGTATGGTGTTAGATTGAGTGCTCTTCAGATGAAGTTTGCATGTTAGTATGTATCCCTGCTGGTTATGGTGAGCGCATAAGAAATACTGCATTCAGGGAGGCAGATGATTGTGACTGATTGGATCTCCTTCGAAAATTAGTATTTTAGCATTATATATACTGATAAACATCAGAGGAAATCTTTGGGCATTAGTAGACAAGTATTCCTGCCCAATAATTGACAACCAGCAGATAAGTTAAATGGTCAACAGGTCAGAATAATGCTCTTATTTTAACAATTAAACCCTTATTAATATTTGTAATGTAATACTGGTAGATTATATTGAGTTACAAAATAGGCAACATACACATTAAATGTGTTAAAGGCTCTGCTCATTTGACCTTATAATCTAAAGAGATGTAGAACACATATGAGTTGTAAGGTGGTTACGAGAAATGTAAAACATTTATAATTTTACAGGCAAGCTAAGGGTATAATGTCTATTGAATATACTTTTTGTAAGGATGCTTCTTTTTTGTGAGGACAATAGGCTGTGATTATTTGAAATGCAAATATAATAGATGTGCACAATGTACTGTATGTTCACTTACAACATTAGAAGAGGCCTCAGGATATTAGTATCAGTTCTTGTAGCTTTAGGCTCTATAAGGAAATAAAATAGCTGAACTGTACATAGGGTGGGAAAATGTATTCCTGGAAATAAATAATAGATGAGCCAATGGTAATTAACATTCATATTTCCTTTTAAAGAAACGTTTATGAGGGAGGTGGTAAAAGATACCCTTTAATCCAAAACACAGCTGGTGCTTGTGTTGTCAGCCTATTGGATAATTAACTGCATAGATACTGTATTTAAAATAAACAAAACCCTTAGTTGTGTAGTAGAAAGAAGGACATGTAGCCATGCTGTTTTGTTTTCTTTTATAGAAATAAAAATAAATGATTGAGCAAATATAGTCCCTTCTGTTGCAGACATGCATGACAAGGCAGTCAGCTCTAGTCACATGCATCATATGTAATATGGCAGTGGGTGTCAGGGTCCATCCAGGCTGCAGAGCTGCATATCTTTCTTTCCCTTCATTGCCTCAGTTCCCATGTTTAACTGTAAGCCATTCCTGGATTTCCTTATGCTCTGTCCCGAACCTCTGATTCCTGGATTCTAGTTCTGCTCTTTGCTTCAGCTCCTGTTTCCTTTATAAGGTATGCTCCACTTATTTGTTTTGTGTGTATCAGTCTGCAGTCTAAAGGTATGTCCTTCTCGGTTCTGTGTTTAGTTTCTATGTTCAGTTTATTAGTACTTCCGTAGGCAGGGTTTCGTGTTAGGACCAACCGAATATTGGAGTATTTTGGCATAGTGGTGGGCTAAGCATACATATTGCCTCTCACAAGATTCCAAGAGGGTCTGTCCAAAAGAAAAAATAAACTAGCCCTGTATCTATTTAAAATTCCTGACATTAAATACCAGACTTGACCCCTGTGCTTCAGACTCCCTGGTGTCTAGTGGGGGCAACCGATGTATGTCTGCAAGATGCTCATAGACAACCTCCGCTGCTATCCCGCCATATTCGTCAGGGCTTCTATGACTGAGTACCGGAAGGTCCTGTCACTCCAGTGCTCGGTCATAGAACCTTGGCAGAAGTACTGAGCAGCAGCAGAGGTTGTCTGCTCGCATTGCACAGACATCCACCAGCGGCCAGAAAGGGGATCCAGGGGATCTGGATCTTAGTCTTATAGTCAAACCTCTTTTTGAGGTCGGATTATAAGACGACGTTGAATATACTAAAAGGGGTATTTTTCTGAGCATTTATAAGAGAAAATACAATATTAGCATTTTAAATATGCATGGGGTGTCTAGTTTTCAAAAATGTTTGGTGTGTGAGTTAAACTGAATTGGCTGAGTTCAAAAATGTCCCAAATGGGACATGGGCGAAGAATGACCAGATCTCATATTGTTGGGGTGGAGCTGTAAATTCATACCTAAAGTACAATGTGTGTGAAAACAACACAAATTACTACAACAAAATTTGACAAAGGATGGTAGTAAAATCAGTGCACGGAAAGAGTTAAAATACACACATATGAAGTACCCTGAGGTGTCTACTGAAAAATATGTGGTTTGACGCTGTAAATCGAATTGACCGGGCTCAAAAATGTCCCAAATAGGACGGGATGACCAAATGTCAAAATGCCAATATGAAAACCTGAATTGCTTATACCCCAAATGTAGCATTTCAATACCGAAACAATCTGTCGAGGTGGGTTCAGCGTGGTGTAGCGCAGGAATGACAAAAAAAAAAGCCACAAACTATCCTGGGGTTCAAAAGCAAGCAGTGGTAAGACAGGTAACGTAAAAGCAAAGTCCAGGTACTTAGCCAAGGTCCGATCAAAATAGGAGTTGCACAAAGACCAGGAACAAGCCAAGGTCAGGTCAAACAGAGGTACACGAAATCCAGGAACAAGCCAAGGTCGGGTCAAACAGAGGTACACGAAATCCAGGAACAAGCCCCCTTACTGAGAGCCGGGCGTGCAAGCGGTCTGCTGGGAGTTTGTCTGACTCCATGCCGGGGATGCGGCCTGCAACGGATTGCGGCGGCTCAGGGACACGGCGTATGGGACGATGCCACGCGGTGCTAGGTGTTGGTCCCGGAGCATGACACAATCTGACAACCCTATGCAGTGGTATCACTGTACTTAGGAGATGGTTCTGGAGACATATTGGGATGTCTAGTCTAGTTTTCCAACATAAATAGTTTGATTAGGTAAATTAAATTGGCTGAATACAAAGATATCCCAAATAGGACATGGAGGCAGGTTGACCAGATTTGGTCAAGAATTGGACCGGAATTGAGCCACAATTTCAAGTTGAAAAAAATAATGAAGTCCATGTCTTTAATGTGGCCTTTTAGTCCCCCAAACAACCCCGAAAATTCTTTGCATAGGTGTTATCACTGTATTCAGGAGATGTTGCTGAACACGTTAGGGTGTTTGTCAGTGGCACATACCAGGAGCTGTAAATTCATACCTAAAATACAATGTGTAGAAGAAAACTCTCAAGACATAACTACCACAAAGTTTGAGTTAACATACTAGCATTTAGATTGTTTTGTTTTCAAACATATATGATTTGATTTGGTTACTTGAACTGACCGGCTTAAAAGATGTCCCAAATAGGACATGGGCACAATATGACCAGATTTTATAAAAAAGGTTTTGAAATAGCAACATGCTACTTGTATGTACTGCCCTATAATGTGCAACCCACCCTCAAAAAAACAAAAACATTGAGCATTTCTAAATAATTGAATCTATTTAGCAGATTTTTTCAATAGCTTTTGCAGATGAGCAAAATACTTTTCAAATAAAAGTCACAATTTGTAACCATATTTTATTATTTTATTATAAAGTATATGATATGATCAGAATAACGGCATCTAAAAAAGCTTCTGCTCCTTAAAAAACAATATATAATTGGTATGGGTATAATGTACCACTCTGTCCTTAAGGGGTTAAGAACATTTGTAGGATTCGCAGTGTGCATTTATTAGGTGTGTGTCAAATGCTTAATCTGTCTAGAATTACAGAAGCCAGTAGTTTGGGAATTCCGTATTCTGCATTAAGAGTTTTTCATTGTTGCATACCATCACCATGAACTTAATACCCATTGGCCTTCTGGATGCTCTATAATAGTATGATGGCACTCAGATCCTTACAGTGGTATACAGAAATATTTGCAAATGTTTGCATTAAAGCCATAGGATGTCTGTGACAGGTGACAATGCAATTTAAAAAGTTCAGGTTTCATGATCAAAGGTAAATGAAGCAAATGACAGAAACAGAGGCTTTAAATTAAATAAATGCAGTCTTTACAAATAAACCGATCTGTTTGCACAATAGATCATCTACAATGTTTTGTATCTTTATAAAATAAACATCTACATTATAGTCATATATCAATGAAAACCTTAACCAATTGTATTCTGGCATTGGTTTTATTTGTATTACGGTAATTTACATAATTGTATATCTGTCCTACTCTCTATGCATGAAATTGATCTAACCAAGAGTTTAACATTTTCAATATCTGGAACTGCATTCAGGGAAAAAAGTTAGAATAAGAATGTGAAACTCACCAGGAAATATTCAAATTAATGTATACCATTGATACAGGAGGGTTATATGATATAACCTTTTTTTTTTTTTACACACAAAAGGCCGGTGGACTGCTGGCTATGCCTGGCCATATGGCCTTAAAGCGCCAGGGGGCTTCATCAGAATCAGAAAAAAACATTAAGCAGGGCTGCTAGGTTTCTCCCGAACCTTGACCTTTATTCCCTAAAATATCTATTATAAATTCGGATATGAGCTGGAATGCACTCTTTTCAATATCTGGAGCTGTATTCAGGGAATAAAATTATAACAAAAATGTATGTCTGCAAGATGCTCATAGACAACCTCCGCTGCTATCCCGCCATATTCGTCAGGGCTTCTATGACTGAGTACCGGAAGGTCCTGTCACTCCAGTGCTCGGTCATAGAACCTTGGCAGAAGTACTGAGCAGCAGCAGAGGTTGTCTGCTCGCATTGCACAGACATCCACCAGCGGCCAGAAAGGGGATCCAGGGGATCTGGATCTTAGTCTTATAGTCAAACCTCTTTTTGAGGTCGGATTATAAGACGACGTTGAATATACTAAAAGGGGTATTTTTCTGAGCATTTATAAGAGAAAATACAATATTAGCATTTTAAATATGCATGGGGTGTCTAGTTTTCAAAAATGTTTGGTGTGTGAGTTAAACTGAATTGGCTGAGTTCAAAAATGTCCCAAATGGGACATGGGCGAAGAATGACCAGATCTCATATTGTTGGGGTGGAGCTGTAAATTCATACCTAAAGTACAATGTGTGTGAAAACAACACAAATTACTACAACAAAATTTGACAAAGGATGGTCGTAAAATCAGTGCACGGAAAGAGTTAAAATACACACATATGAAGTACCCTGAGGTGTCTACTGAAAAATATGTGGTTTGACGCTGTAAATCGACCGGCTTAAAAGATGTCCCAAATAGGACATGGGCACAATATGACCAGATTTTATAAAAAAGGTTTTGAAATAGCAACATGCTACTTGTATGTACTGCCCTATAATGTGCAACCCACCCTCAAAAAAACAAAAACATTGAGCATTTCTAAATAATTGAATCTATTTAGCAGATTTTTTCAATAGCTTTTGCAGATGAGCAAAATACTTTTCAAATAAAAGTCACAATTTGTAACCATATTTTATTATTTTATTATAAAGTATATGATATGATCAGAATAACGGCATCTAAAAAAGCTTCTGCTCCTTAAAAAACAATATATAATTGGTATGGGTATAATGTACCACTCTGTCCTTAAGGGGTTAAGAACATTTGTAGGATTCGCAGTGTGCATTTATTAGGTGTGTGTCAAATGCTTAATCTGTCTAGAATTACAGAAGCCAGTAGTTTGGGAAATCCGTATTCTGCATTAAGAGTTTTTCATTGTTGCATACCATCACCATGAACTTAATACCCATTGGCCTTCTGGATGCTCTATAATAGTATGATGGCACTCAGATCCTTACAGTGGTATACAGAAATATTTGCAAATGTTTGCATTAAAGCCATAGGATGTCTGTGACAGGTGACAATGCAATTTAAAAAGTTCAGGTTTCATGATCAAAGGTAAATGAAGCAAATGACAGAAACAGAGGCTTTAAATTAAATAAATGCAGTCTTTACAAATAAACCGATCTGTTTGCACAATAGATCATCTACAATGTTTTGTATCTTTATAAAATAAACATCTACATTATAGTCATATATCAATGAAAACCTTAACCAATTGTATTCTGGCATTGGTTTTATTTGTATTACGGTAATTTACATAATTGTATATCTGTCCTACTCTCTATGCATGAAATTGATCTAACCAAGAGTTTAACATTTTCAATATCTGGAACTGTATTCAGGGAAAAAAGTTAGAATAAGAATGTGAAACTCACCAGGAAATATTCAAATTAATGTATACCATTGATACAGGAGGGTTATATGATATAACCTTTTTTTTTTTTTACACACAAAAGGCCGGTGGACTGCTGGCTATGCCTGGCCATATGGCCTTAAAGCGCCAGGGGGCTTCATCAGAATCAGAAAAAAACATTAAGCAGGGCTGCTAGGTTTCTCCCGAACCTTGACCTTTATTCCCTAAAATATCTATTATAAATTCGGATATGAGCTGGAATGCACTCTTTTCAATATCTGGAGCTGTATTCAGGGAATAAAATTATAACAAAAATGTAAAACTCACAAGAAAATAATCAAATTAATGTATACCATTGGTACAGGAGGCTTATATGATATAAACTTTTACAGGTTAGTTGATACTGGCCATCGGCAAGCTAAACAAAAGGCCAGTGGACGTCTGGCTATGTCTGGCCATATGCTACTTGAGCACAAAAATGTACGGCGGAGGCCATGCGTATTCTACTGTTGGATGCATTAACGTTGTCAAGTAGCCACTGGCCTTAAAGTACCAGGGCCACTTCATCATCAGGATTTATGGTATATTTTATTTTGATATATATATTTTGGTTTCCAAGATAGTTTAAAAATTAATCAGAAATAAAACATTAAGCTGACCATTATCCCCTAATATATCTATTATGAATTCAGATATGATCAGGAATCCACTCTTAGCTTCTGTGAAACACAATATGTGAAACACAATTTTATTGCATGGAGGCTAGATTGCAATGCTAGTAACTGTATGTAACATATAAATTACTTAACACGAATACTTCATGTTCCCATTTCCCATTTGGTGATGTCCACTTTATATAGTTAAAAAAATGCTACTGACCACTTAAGGAAAAAAATATATTTTTTCACTTACACATAATACAAGGTAACAGCTCATAGACATGTTGATGTTTCACAGGGCCCCACAGAAATGTATCAATGTGTTCTAGAAAGGAGCCAATTAACTTTCAGACAGTACTTGACATCCACAGAACAGTCCTGTTTTTCTTAATAATAAGTAGTGTGTGACCGCCACTTTGATCAAACAATAGATATTAGACTTGTGCATTCGAAGAGTGCATTTTTATGTTCATCCTGAAAAAACAAAGAAGCGAAGATAGCGGTGGTAAGATGTACACGAAGACACACAACACGAAGAATCTTCATGGTTGTCTTAGTCTACACCGTGAAAAAAACCCCAAAAATACGTGCTACTATGGTGAAGTGTGAAGAATAGTAAAAAAATAATAAAAAATATTAATAATATATCAAATAATACTTCCCTAATGTGGACCGCTGCTACCCAGACAACACTCTTCCTCGAAGTGTAAGAATACAAGCAAACCGAAAATGTATGGGGCGCAGGTGCATATATATAGGGGAAAAAGACAACACAATATAGTGTAAAAATATACACTATATAGGTAAAATAGTGCAGTATCTTTATTGGTATATTTAGATTTTACCTAAAGATACTGCACTATTTTATGTTTATCATTTGAAGAAGATTAAAGTTTTTTAAAGTCCATGTTGATGGGTTGGATTCACCTCTTTTATTTGTGAGTGCAATATATCACTCTATCACTAAAATTGGACAAACTATCTACACTATATTGTGTTGTCTTTTTCCCCTATATATGCACCTGCGCCCCATACATTTTCTGTTTGCTTGTCTTCGTCTACTAATCTCCCTGGTCCCTTCCCATCTAGCCTACCTTATATCCGCAGAATCGCAGGGGTTGACGGAAGCGGAAATCCGTAGGTTCGCTGTCAGGGGTTAAGGGGCCGTGCGAACGACTCTATTGGTTGCCTGCAGGGTCCTCCTCTGGCATCAACCTGCAGGTGACCAATTGCCTCACTTGCACAGCCTTTTTAACTCCTGACGGCGAACCTACGGATTTCTGCTCCCGTTAACCCCTGCGATGCTGCGGAGATAACGGGAACAGAAATCCGTTAACCCCGTATTAACCCCTTCTAAAAAAACCCCGGAAAAAACAAAGAAAAAAAATGAACACGAAGAATGCAAGAATGCACATGAATATCCGCCCAAACCGAAGACAGAAATGGGCGAATGCGAAGATTTTTTTCTCCACAAACACGAAGAGTTGGCCGGCGCCCAAGTCTAATAGATATACTTTAAGCATTTAGTTGAGGCAGAGTCCTACGGCTCAAAGTAACTTACCAAGGAGGTTTCACCTTTATTGGCTGCAGTAATGTCCTTGAGATACTAAATCAACCTGAACACAGGTGCATGATAGATGGGCCGATAAAATAAAATTATATATAAGGAGGTCGTAGTAATAAATTGCCCTCCTTTGTTTTGTGAGAGACTCCACAGCATCACCAGATAACATTAGTAGAATTTAGGAGTATATTTTAGGTCTATAATCTTACCATGGCTGAGTTGGATAGTTGTGGGACACCTCACAGCCACTCCTAGACAGTTTCCGCTTCCATGAGGGGTCCCAGGGTGAGAAGGACGAGACCACCTAAGCACTTGAGTCTGCATGCCTTAACCTGATCCATAAAAGGCAGGAGAAAAAATGCTGCGCTGTTCATGGCTAAGTAAAGAGGCAATTCGGCAGTGCCAGTAGTTCGGAGGTAGCAGGCACAGCTGCTGAGGTCTTGCTCGCCAGGGAGACAGATGAAGGGAGAGGGACCCACGTTAGGTGTGATTCGGCTTCTCCAGAAGCAAGATCACAGTCAAGCAGAACAGGTAGTCAAATGAGCCAGAGTGAGGAATACGGAAATCACAATAGCCAGGAACCAGGTGCCAGAAGGGTAGTCACATGAAGCTAGGTCATTCACTGGAAAATCAAGAGCATGAGAATGCACTTGGTACAAGAGCAAAACAAAAGGGCAATGGAATCTTGCAGGCTGATGATTTAAATAGGCCAGACCAAGGTGGAGTTACAAAGAACCGTCGACAGCACACAGTAAAAAGTGTCATCATCGGCATCACTTTTTGGTTTGGGGTTTTTTGTTTGGTATGTTGGTTTATTGGTTATATATGTTTGTGTTCCAGATGCACACCATTGCCAGGTGTGGATTTGTACTGTGGAAGTAGACCGGGCAGAGAGTTGGGCAGCAGTTAGAGTACTGTAAAACACCAGGGCTTGGACGTTAAAGAAGTTCAGGTCAGATGGTTCGGTTTCAGGAGCTGGGAAGACATCATTTTCACAGCGGATGATACGTTGCTAGGAAAGGCAAGTTCTGTTGCTCGATGGCATGGGTTACAATCTCTGTAGTGTACCATCGAGGCTTCTAGACAGAAATATAAAATTTGGCTTGCTGAGGCTGTGGAAGCGTTTTCCTGGTTTGATATTAGTGTGGTCTCATATACTTCCCAGGCTGTTTTGGCAGGGTGCCAGTTCCATTCAAGGGGTTGGCAGAGCCAGAGTTAAGGTTACCAAGATGGTATAACATTTTGTTTCTTGCTTTGGCGGCTTACTGGTAGCTCATCTAGATCTTGAAGGCGATAACATTTTGCTGTTTAGGAAAGATGGCGTACACCTGACTAACAATGGGTCAGATATTTGATTGCTGGATATTAGGATTGGTATTGTGACCGAGGTGGCCTTGTGGAAAAACCATGTCAAGGCCAGCACATTTGACCACTTAAATGCGCTGGCCTTGGCATGGCTCCTGGAGGGATTATTGGGCATGGTGGTGTCAAAGTTGTTGTAAATTGCATAGTGCCCATCACAGGTATGGGACCACGTTGGTTTTAGTATATGGTGTGGGTTTTTCCTGCAGCCAGTGTCCCAAGGGGAAGCATTGTGGTAGTACTGACCCCACCTTCTGATGCAGTTTATGGCTGTTGAAAAAAAGCAGTACATGCCTACAACATGCCTTAACTCTGACTGGTGTTGGTTAGTTTAGGTGAATACAGGATTAATAATGGCTGTGGAGGGGTAGCCCCATGGAGTATTTGTTATAAATATTTTAATGTATTTATACCTCAAATGTAGGGCATGTTTACACTGTTTGCTATAATTAAAGGTGTGTTACATGTTTGCTGTTTAATAAATAAACTTTTAGACAGTTATTGGACATTAGTAAATGTCAGCAAAAGTCCAAGGTATGCTTGTTGGTGACCATATACACATAGTACGTTGCAGCTGTAAAAATACATTACTAATACATATATTGATTTTTCAGAAGGGTTATGTCTGACAGACTGGACACTGCCTCTTTCTCAGTTGATTTTAGATTAATCTCCTGATCTTTTTTGAAACATCCAGATCCAACAATGGTCCAATAATTAATTATTGTGTGCAGTTCACCCTTTACACATTTGTTTAACAGAGACACAGGCTTTGGTTGGCCGTGATGCAGCCATGGCTCTGGTGTAGCATGATTGGTAGTACACTTTTGTGATTGGTCGTACACTTCAATTACCGGTAGTTTACTGCATTGGAAGATTTAGGTCTGGTAAAAAAAAAGCCAAGGGATGCAATAAGCAACCTTTTCTGTATGTAAAATAGTAAAAGGCTAATGTATAGCCAGTGTTTAAAAGGGGGCCTTATATAAAACATTAAGGCAAATCCTATTTTGGCACAAAAACCAACAAATAAATAATGCCCTGTCCCAGCACCTGCACTTGTGCTGTATAACAGTATGTTTACTGTGTAATCAAAGATTCCAAATGGGTACCGGTACTATACAATATTCTTCCTCAAATGGGATAGCGCATAGACTGTATTTATAGGCAATATCAGCAGATCGCTGCTTAAGTCATAAAGCTCTTTGGCAACTGTGGAAACACCCATAGACCTAGCAGTGAGTTTAATACCTCAGTGGATGCATAACAGACTTGTGTATTCCCTTTCGTAAAACTTTAATTTTAAAGAAAATTGCATGTTTCATGCGTTCATATAAATGAAAACAAAACCAATCTCCAGCAAAACTAACAAAAATGAATTGCAAAAGTGACGAGAATTTGTTTGAATTTGTTAGATTTGTTGCCACGGGTAAACTCCCTTACAAACCGTTTTGGCGCTCCTTGATGAGGTAAAGTGGGAGGGGAGACTGTGTGTGTGGGAGGGTACAAATGAGGTAGAAGTAGCCAAAAAATGGAGGTGGTCTCATTGATTGTTATGGCTATGATTGATGGGTCAATCATTTCCATAAATTCTTTTTCCTTCCAATCAGCATTTGAGTGTGACAGTTAGCTTAGCAGAGGCTGAGATTGATGCTCATTCCTCATATACAATACGAACTGGGAAGAGACACTGGCACCACCACCACCAGCAACATTGGAAATAGAAACGGTGAATGGGTAGGCAATTGGCGACAAACTCACCTCCAGGGCAAAGCATCCAAACACTGTGAGTCCATGACATTTGGGAGTGGACTTCCAGAGCTCAAACACTTGGCCTAAGTGTATGCTGGCTACACCAGCCGAGGTAGCAGTTGTTTCAACACTGCAAACAGGCGCAGCCAGGGGGTGGGGGGAAACTACCTTTACTATTTGGGAAATTTTAGGCATAACTTTAGCTAGGAAGTGAACTGGCTGGCAAAAGACACTGGCACCACCACCAGCAGAAGCAGCATCAGAAACAGAAAAGGTGAATTAATGACCCACTCACCAGTTTCACCCCAGCATTCAACAAATGAGCAGTCCCGCTAGCATTTCAATGGCCAGTACAGTCCTTGACGTATGGGAACGGACTTCCAAAGCTCAAAAACTAGGCCCAAACGTAAGCTTGCTTCACCAGCGGAGGTAGCAGGTGTTGCCACACTACAAACACACACAGCCAGGGGGGAGAAACTACATTTACCATTTGGGAAAATTAACTTTCCAAGCTAAGAGCTGGGTACCCCAGATTGAATTTAAGAAAAACACACGCTCACTTTGAACAGTGGTTGGCGGACATGATAGCAGCTGCTGTGCAACCTATGAGAGTGCAGGCCACACACTCTTCTTTTCATCCCAGTAGCTAAGAGGGTCAACATTAAGCACTGCCAGCCCAGGGTATGGGCACCCCAGTGCCAGTGAGGCATTTGCAGCTAACTGTCAGCTCAAAAACACTACACAGTTGACACAGAAGCACTTAAAAAACTACTTTAGTAAGAGTAAATTGTGAGAAATGGCAGGCTGAGGATTACCAGTCTCACATAGAACAATCTCTCTTTGAACACTCAGATGCAGCTCAGCAGTGTTCCAAAAACAGTCACAGCTAAAATGAATGGTTTCCATGCAAGCTCTGTTCTTATATAGACTGTTTCCTATTTTTTTGAAAAAAAGCAGCACAGACATTGGACAAGCCCTCAGCATGATTTCTTCGTTATTTGGTTTGAGCAACGAAAACGCACTATTCGTGTTTATTTTCATGTTCGCCCGAATACGAATGCACAAGTCTAATTTTAACAATCGTACAGAGTTACGTTTGTTCCTTTCCTCGCTCATTTGTGCATCTGAGGAGAAGTTGAACTTAACCCCTTAACGACAATGCCCGTACATGTACGGGCTGCCGTTAAATAGCTGCATCGGCGGCTTTGCAGCATCCACGGAAGCCTCACAAGTGAGGCTGACCGTGGATCCGGGGTGGAAAGCCCCCCCGGAAGAAAGATCTGAGTTCACCAAGGGTCTATCCAGACACAACGTGTGTGAAAAAAATACAAAACAAATTTACTACCATAAAGTTTCACAAAGGCTGGTGGTAAAATCAGTGCATGGAAAGGGTTAATGCACATGGGGGGAAGAATTACCAGATTTGGAAAAAATGGTTTTGAAATAGCAAAACGCTACCTAACATGGACGCCCCATAACATGCAGAAAAAAGCAAAAAACTCATAAAAACATTGGGTATTTCTAAACTCAGGACAAACAGTAGAATCTTTTTAGCAGTTTTATTCATTAGGTTTTGAAGATGAGTAGAAGTTTTTTGTTCAAAAAGTGAGAAAGTAATTTTTTAACAAAAAATACCCATATTTTATCATTTTTTAAGGTAAATTAGGTATGATAAAATTAATGGTATCTAAAGAAAGCCATGTTTGTCCTGAAAAAAACAATATATAGTATGTGTGGGAGCATGAAATGAGAAAGAAGAAAATCACAGCTAAACAGCAACACTGAAAAATGTTAAAAGTCATTGTCCCACAATATACTACGAGTAATAACCCCAATTGTCCTTTAGGGGTTAAGTGTCCTTCAGACAAGGATGTTACCGGAGATGTCTTTGAAAACACTTCTGATATGTCATATGGTTCCTATTAATTGATAAGACTTAATGTATGTTTCTCCAATTCAGTGTTGGCAGTTACTAAACCTGTTAACGACCAGACATGACACGCAAAAATGTTCAGTTAACGACCAATGGCCTGCCTCAATGTCAAGGTATTCAGCAACACCGAGATCAGCAGTAGGGGCTATGCCTGGCCCCTCCCCAGCGCGTCAATGTCCACCATACACTGTATGGAGGCAGACACTCGTTTTAAAAGAGTGAAGGAGAGGCAAAATACTTCCCATATTCCCATAGTGTAATGCCACTGAAGGCTGAAAGTCCAGCCATCACACGATCACCAATCATAGATTTTTTTTCCTTGAACTACTGGTATTTTTTTTCTCACGTAACTTTAAGAAGCTAGATGATCACATTTTCTTATTCTATTATTTCATTAACAAAGCAATACATTAGTAGGGTAAGAATCATGCTGAAAAAAGCCAAGAAAACAAAAAGTTATGAAAAAAACGACACTGTTTCCACTGTCAAAACTAAGGGATACCAACATACTGTTCCCTCTATAAACAATGCAGAAAATGAACCACCTATTTCAAACTGTTTCTTTCTGTCCATGAAAGAGAAGTTACTAACAAGGCAAATGTGCCATCTCCTGGCAAAATATGATACTGCATCACAATGCTCTGATCTAGGCTACTGTATTGTTTATGCATATTTATCAGTGAACACTTTCCTCTCCAATGGGAAGACGGCTGTATTTTTACACTGTACCCAAGCCCAGATCCACCATTATTCAAAAATGGCAAATGACTTGTGGGTAGGAGGCCAACGGCCCTGCACGCTTACCTTCGCTGCTGCTCGATGCTCAGGTCTGGACTGTCACTGTTTAGCCATGCGCTGTAAGAGTATATGAAGCTGGTAGTGTATCCAGCAGGTGCATGTATATCACTTAGCATCACCTCAGTCCAGCCCTGACTAGAACTAAAATTCTTAGACTCATCATTACGAAAAATCTCCAAAACACCATACTGAGGAAATACAGCAAAACAGTGTAATAGTTCAAAAAGTTGTGGGGACTCATAAAAGAAAAGGCTTCTAACAAGGAAAAGGTGCCACCTTGTGGCTAAATAGGACTCAACTTCACAAAGTTCACAAAACTTTCAACCTGATTGTGTCCTTTGTCTTGTCTTATATTCAGTATAGCTGTATTCCTATTCCATGTATTCCACATTAATCTCAACCACTTGTGCTGGAGGGCTGTTCCACTTTATCAGAGCTGGATCGAGAACAACCTAGGTGCCTGCCTAAGACCCAAGGAGTTTGAGGGTCTGTCCCTTTTACATCCTCACTGTCTACCTGCCAGACTGCACAGAAGAGTCCATGCCTTTTGGAAGCATGCACACTGTGTCAGCTGGCAGGCCCAAATGTAAGGCTGTTGGGAGGAGGGCATCAAATTGGTACCATGCCCAAGGCCCCATGGAGTGCCAGTCCCTCTCTGTACTTTACCTGCAGCCTTCAAAATGAAATTACATTTTTTCATGTTATATCTAAGCTGACCCTCTAGTTCAAGACTATAACCTCGACTTAAAATGTCTTTTCCTTTATACCTTATTGTAGATTGTATAATCCTTTTATCTATGTAAAATGTTTATGCCACATCCTGTTTATCACCTCTTTCTTCTAAGCTATAGCCGGAGGATCCTTTTCTGAAGTCTCCCCGAAATATCTATAGCATCTTAACCCCTTAAGGACAATGGGCAGTCCCTAAACCCATTGAAAACAATGCATGTACGGGCTTTGTCATTAAGGGGTTAAGGATGGGGTCTCCAAAACTATTCACAATGCTAAAGGGTTTGTTAATTCACCAAGCAGTGAGGTAGATGTGATTTATGGTGATACAACAAATATCCACTCTAACAATTTTAGTCTATGCTTTTTTTTTTTTTTTTTTTTTTTTTTTTAGACTGGAGGTCTAAAGTTAAATGTGGTCAAATTATATTATAGCACTATTAAAATATAAAATAACTTTGAAATAACATTTTTAAATGTGTACAATGAACACTTTTCCTTTTTTGAATGCTGAGAGTTTTGTTTTTCCAGTATTGCCAAAACAACCACCAAAAAGAAATATTATTTTACTCCGAGTTAAGAAATGAACTTGTGAGGCCTGCAAAACAACCACAAATTAAATTAAATTAAATGTTTAGATGACACTAAAGATGTAAAATGAAGCAATTGTATCACTTATTTACTACAATAAATCTCTGAAGCATGGTACAGTGAAGGAAAAAATTATTTGATCCCCTGCTGATTTTGTACTGACAGACATGGTAAGTCTATAATTTTAATGGTAGGTTTATTTGAACAGTGAGAGACAGAATACAGAAAAAAAAAGAAAAAAAACAGAAAAATGCATTTTAAATAAGTTATAAATTGATTTGCATTCTACTCAGGTGCCTTTTATACAGGTAACAAACTGCATGTTACCTGTATAAAAGACACCTGGGATGCAGATTGATAGGGGATCAAATACTTTTTTCACTGAGTAAAATGCAAATCGATGTATAACTTATTTGAAATGCGTTATTCTGGATTTTTTGTTGTTGTTGTTATTCTGTCTCTCACTGTTCAAATAAACCTACCATTAAATTATAGAACTGAGCGTGTCCTTTGTCAGTAAATATCAAGAAGGAAAAAAAAAAAAAAAAAAAGGACGACTACAGAGCTGCAGTTCTATATACTCTGCTGAATTCACCGCATTTGTAATACTGTGGCATTAGGAACATCAGTTATAGAGCTATGGAATGTCTAACCCTTTTCAGAAATCATTTTTTAATGGTGTAAGCTTGTCAAATTCACACTTTTGCCAAGAAAGCTTTAAAACGACACAACACTAGGCACAAAATGATGGTTCCTATAGAAACTTAACTAGCCTTTTTAAAGTTTATTCGTTGTCTTCATAGGATTAACCACTGCCACAATAAAATAAAAGATCTGCTAAGGTTTATTTGCATAACAGAATGCAATTAACGTTTTGTGAAAGTGGAAAAGTACCTTTAACATCTATCAAACCACTAAACAAATTAAAGTGATACTTTAACATCCCAGTGATTATTCAAATAAAAAATCATATTAGAGTACTTTAATAACTAAATTAAATAAATCACCTAAGTAGCAGACAACCTCCTCTGTGGTCTGGCGATTCACACCACTGATTTGCTGCTTGAAATCAATGGGAGTACCTTCCATTTATGCACTGGAGCTGACTGACGGTAAGTATAGCGTGAGTCAGGAGATGCAATCAGGTGAGCATATCTCCTGCAAAGAAAACCCTGCGGGACAGAGGAAAGGGGCAAATGCATATGGGAGGATTCTGGAGTAACCCCTTATTATTTACTGGAGGCTGATATCTTTCTGAATCAGTAGGAAAGGTTTTCTATACATTGTGCTCTAAGCACACTAAGGGCCAGTGTAAGTACACCCCAGGTCACTGGTCTGTCGTTTAACCCACCGATCGCCGTGATTTACTGTGAATCATGGCGATCGGGAGGTTGTGAAGCCCCCCCTGGAGCATTGCAGGCTTGCCTCAATGAAGAGGGAGTCTGGAATGCCCTTCACCAGATTTGCATCTGGTTCGGGGCACGTCCGGGGGGAATGAGGGCGCGTTGATTGACAGACCAGTGATATGAATCGCTGGTCTGTCGTTTAACCCACCGATCGCCGTGATTGGATGAATCAGGGGAATCGATAGCATTGAGGACATAAATCCTCCTTGTCATCTGAGAGATACATCTTGGTGTTGACAATGGGTAGCACCTTGGCGCAGCAGAGACATGCCTGAGGGTCTATTTTTTTTCCTTTGAGAAATGGAGACATCTGTTTGATTCATGTTATACTTCTGTTCTTGTGCGTTTTCTTTTCATTTGTGTTTAGAGTCCAAGGCAGGTGCACCCCACACTGCTGCTGACCAAATGATAACCTCATGAAAACAGATCAACTGAATATCACATCCGAGCCCTGCATTGCAGGATTAGATTAAATTAGTACCATATGGAAACAGATCAGCTAAATAGCACGCCCAAACCTTACATTGCTGGTATAGATCAAATGAGAACCACACAAACAGAAATGCCTATAACATTTTGTTAACTAAATGTGTGTAGTGTATAGTGTTTAGAGAGTGTATGCATGTACAAGTGTATGGTGTTGGAGCAGCTGTGTGTGTGTATGTATGTATGTACAGTCATGAAAAAAGTACAGCCTCTTTGAATTCTATGGTTTTACAAATCAGGATATAACAATCATCTGTTCCTTAGCAGGTCTAAAAACAAGATAAATACAACCTCAGATAAACACCACCACATGACATAACACCCCATCATGATTTATTTAAAAAAAATAAAGCCAAAATGAAGAAGCCATGTGTGAAGTACACCTGTACTGCTTCTGTAGGAATTAATATGCTAAGTACCAGACAGGTGCTGCTAATCAAATGACACAGAAAGCTTGACCACCTCTATAAAAAGGATAAAATGTTAGCAGTTTGTTGGTCTGGCGCATTCAGGCGTTAACATAATACCAAGGAGAAAAGACATCGGCAATGATCTTTAAGAAGCAATTGTTGCTGCCCATCGATTTGGGAAGGGCATCATTCTACAGTAAGAAAGATTATTCAAAAGTGGAATACATTCAAGACAGTTGCCAATCTTCCCAGTACTGGACACCCCAGCAAATGCACCCCAAGGACAGACTTTGCAGTGCTCAGAGAAATTGCAAACAACCCATGAGTTACATCTCAGACTGTACAGGCTTTAGGAAGAATGTTAAAGTTCATGACAATAAAATTAGAAAAAGACTGAAATGGTTTGTTTGGATGGGCCGTGCCATAATGTACAGCACCATGTTTAGCAAAACCCAAATCACTACCATTTCCATCTCCTTTTATTTTCACCAGGACAGATGACAACCCTAGTGCCGTGACAGATCAACCATCTCCATTGAAGACTGTCCTGTGAAAATTGCGAGATATAGGTACAATCTTCAATAGTGAAATAGTGAAAATACGCCATTTGAGTCCACTCACCCACCCGCTTCAAACTGGGGTATCTGATCACACAATAGGATACACCACAGTTCCTCATGCTGGCATCAGTCACTGTAACAGTTGATGTGGGCTCCGCCCACGACAAGGCCTGTCATAACAAACCCCTCTAACAAACACATAAGCAATGACTCTCCTGCTACTGGAAATTTTCAACATGACGACTAAGTGGGCAAATGTGAAATTCCTTGGAATGCCATTACTTGATGACATTGATGCACTTCTG
>VKOC01022444.1:0-36218 GCA_009364415.1 Spea multiplicata | reverse complement strand
CGGCTTAAGGGCTGGGGAGGGAGGAATGGAAATCACACAAGAATATTCCTTTCCGAGCCCAAAAACAGGTGTCCGAAAATCCGCTCCTGTTCCTGCTTTTCAGACGAATGTTCAAAAGGTATTTGCAAGCTTATACCTGCTTGAACATAGGTGTATCCGTCATCGCGTTACCTTTATACATTTATATATGGCATGTAAATTACTAGTGGGATTTATTCAATAGCTACACAACAATTTCTCTAAAATAATAATAATAAATAATAATATAGTATTATTATTAAGTGATGTCAAAGTAAAATCTCTCTGCTACACAAAAGGGCATAAAAGGTTAAAAGACTGCAAGAGAATATAAAACATACGACCTATGGAGGTTATAGAAAATAAAGGAAAAACAAACAAATGCAAGTATTTTGTTTTGACCTTTAAATACAGCAATATAAATAAATAGAAAAGGTTGTGTTTTTGTCACAGAACATCAATGTCGTGTAATGACATCAGACAATCACCCGGAATCGGGTTCTGCCTTTCCAAATGGAAAGCCTCAGATTGTGTATTCATTAGGTTGGGTTTTTTTGCTGCCAAACACAATAGTTATTGTTTTCTATTTTATTTTCCACTTTTTTTTTTTCCCCTCCAGACAGTAAAACGTTGCTTGCCTAGGAAGGCGTCGCATTCAATAGAAAAAAAGAAGTCTATATGCTATTAATAATAATAATAATAAAAAAAAAAAAATCTACAATGGGGAGCTGTAAAAAGAAATCAGATGCCGACCTTCTTTATATGCAATGCGCTGGAAGCATAGAATAATAGCTAATTTCGATAACATAAAAGAATGGGTCAGAGACCATGTTTGCGTGATAATATAATAAAAAAAAAAAGAAACTGTATATAGACGGAGGGGAAATCTACACCCAAATTTAATGGAGAAGAGGAAAAAAAAAAATTATGATATTGTGATTTATTACAATTTCATGACAGCGCTAGCATTTGCTCCAGAATGACCTTTTTACAATCAGACTTGGTTTCTAACGCCGCATTACCGTTTCTCGGCATGAAATGAGCATTTCGAAGGCTTCTACCCCTCCGTTCTCCGAGCAGAATGTGTTTTTTTTCTTCCTGCCAGCCGAATACATTCTGATACCGTGAATCACCGCTGTTCTTCTGTGAAACAGCGCCGATAAGAAAGAACTAAATGCGCGATGTCATTACGGAAAATGCAAAAAAAAAGGATGTTTACCCGAAGGTGTGAGAAAAAGACGGAGGTGAAGCCATTCAAGCAAACAATAGAATTTAAGGATTAAAATGATTATAGCAATTATATAATAGACGGAACGCAGCAGACACCCAAAGTTAATGTTACATTTCTAATTTGAAGAATTTAGAGAACATAGCACAAGGGCAGGACAGTGGGGGGCAGCGGCAATCAAAAAGGAGCAAAACCACAAACTTTTGGGTTGTTTTTTTTTACAAATACAATGTATTTAACAAAGTAAAAGTTGATAATTAACCAATGAATTATGTCCAATTTATTTTTAGAGTATCTTAGAAGTGTCTTGCCTCGACTAACTGAATAAGCCCGAGACAAACAGTTCGGTACCTCTAGTCTAGTACCTTGATCTTGTTCTAGATTCAGGAGCCATATGTCTATCCCATGCATGTTTAAATTCCTTCACCGTATCGGCCTCTACCACCTCTGCTATCAGGCTGTTCTACTTATCTACCACTAGCTCAGTAAAGTAAAGCTTCCTTCCACTGCATTTAAACCTCTGACCATCTAGTTTCAGGTTATGTCCTTTCATTCTCACATTTCTCCTCTTAGTCAGGGGTGTAACGAAAAACCACAGGGCCCTGATACGGAAATTGGCCCAGGGCCCCTGAACTTCAACAGCTGGAGTGTGTCATCATTGCCCCTAAACAACCTAAACCGGCAGGAGGAGACAGGAACGAGGGGTCAGCCCGGGCCCCTTGGAGACATGGGTCCCACCTCATCTCCGCTCTCCTGATAGACTTCATCCTGCAAACCATCCATCATTTTTCTAGCTCTCCTCTGAACGCTCTTTAGAAAGTCAATATCCTTCTGATGGGGTCTCAGAACGGTTCAAATACTCTACAGATCTCTGGTCAGACCTCGCCTAAAGTGGCAGAACCTCCTCCCTACTATTAATGCCACCGGCCGTACAACCCAGCACCCTGCAACACAACGTCTGCTTGCCTTTAATCCCCATTGAAAAAAAGATAAAAAACATGGAGACGTAATCATATATTCTATGATATCCCGCACAGCTCTAGGACTGGCTCCTTACGGTAAAGTAAGGAGACATCTTTTCCCTTGACACTCTTGTTTTTGTAATATAAACTATAAAATTGTCCCTTTTGTGATCTTCTTTCCCCGATGCTCCTCTTTTCTGGGGGATCAGAATGTTTGAAGGCTAGGAGTATCTCATACACGTTTCTGCCTGTAGACCTCCCTCAGCCAGGTCATCTTCACATACAGAGTCTTAGTAAAGTCCCTTATCCACATGTTGAGAAGCACGATTTACATACACAGTAATTCTAACCAAAAATTATTAAAACAGATGATTTTGGATTAAATGGTAAATTGGAGGACAAACAGCTGTCCACTGACCACAATGACATTATTAACGCTGAAATAAAAAAGCCAAGGTTAATGGCTATGTTAATTAATAAGCATCATAAGAGAGACATTAAGGTTAAAATCACTGTCATTAAAAAAATCACCTTATTCATACTATAATCCAATAGCCCCGGGTTTTCAATAGCGGGAAGGTGAATTGAAAAATGGCCTTTTTGTAAATTATATTTCCTACTGAATTTACTGCTAAAGAGCTGACCTGTAAAGACGCAGGGTTAGGCAATTCTTGGTTGCCTAATATCAACATATACATTTTTAATATCTTTAATAGTGCCACCAGAATTCCTCAAACGTTCTTCTGGGGGACATTCAGTGTCTGCCTGGCTCTACTCAACACTCAACCAAATTAATGATGGACAGCCGGCAAATTCATTGAGTGAGGAACACGGTATGTATATTGCAGACCACATAGAAGCCAACTCTCTTGGAAAAAGGAGCCATTTGTTTCATTCCAGATCAAGAAAACATAAGGTGGCCGTTTCTGGATGAATTAATAAGTTTCCTTCACAAACAGAAGTTTGGCAGCACTAAGCGCCTTTGCTTCCCTGGCAGAGAACGTCTAAGCATTGCGATCCACAGAAATACCTCTAGAGACAGAACATACTGAGATCAATACACATCTTTATTTACGGCCCCTTTTAAATGCCGCTTAAGGTTCTACTTTAACCCCATTAATGTCACCGTGAGATCGTTGTGACATAGCTATAGAATTTTTAATTTTTTTATATTTTTATCTTCCACGATCTAGGGACAAGAGAAACAGTGGGGGCAGACATTAAATTTCCTTAGGACTTTCTGACCGGTCAGCAACCTTAGCAAGCTTGGTCGTTCCATTCTTGTGTTAGGCTAAGTGGCTGAAGAATAATAGAAAGAAAGGAAGTTGTTCCCTTCTACACGTAAAGCACGCGCACGTTCAAGCTGTCTGAACGCTTAAAAAAAAAAACTAAAACTCCGAGAATAAAAAGGTGACCGAGGCCAAATGAAAATAATGCTTGGGTTTCGGTAACCTAGTTTAAGGGGTAAACCTTCATATAAATCCTTCGTTAGAAAAGCTGCAAGTAATAGAAGGTTATGCGAGACAGCCTAATCCACTCAGCCGGCCGCCCAAACGGCAATTGCTTTCATGATCCTCCCAGGTGGGTCTTTTTTTTGGTTAAAGATCAATTCCTCATCCTTTAATTGTAGAATTTCTCACCAGTAAAAAGCACGTGATCGGGAAACTGAAGGGCAAGAAGAGAAACTCCAAAAAGTACATTTTAAACAGAGGAGTTCTTTTCTTCCTTTCATTCTGTAGTCTCCTAAAATAAAACCTTCAGATTGTGAATATTAAGAATACTTGAGATCGACGTAGTTTTTTTTTTTTAACCAAACAAAACAAAAAGATCCCTGGTTCTTCCATGAAAGCCGGGAAAAGGACAACTTCATAGTCATGTGACGTTACCTTGTATAAAAAGTTGCCCAGTTGTTGATTTTTATGGGGACTAATTTTATAAATACCGTACTTACCGGCGTATAACACGCACCGGCGTATAACACGCACCCTCGCCGGGACCGGAAGTGAGGGAGACGCGGCTGCAGATCGTGCAGCTCTAGGATATATCGGCGTATAACACGCAGGTAGGATTTCGGCTTTTTTCGTTTTTAAAAAAGTGCGTGTTATACGCCGATAAATACGGTAATTAAATTTTTTATTTTTTTTTGAGAAAAACCCTCAGCTGCTAGACCAGAGCGCCCAGTATCCTTCAGCACCCGACATGGAGGGTAAATGTTTATAAATGTTGCATGTGATGCAATTTGTTGGCCCTATATAAAAGAAAGATAATAATAAATAATAATTTGCCAGTCGGGCTACAATCGAGACGCTTGGTGGCCAGTTGTGAGTCGCTCAAGTAATCAGGAAGTCTTAAAGATGTCTATCTTCCCAAGTCTCTGTTGATTTAGCTCCAGCCGGGGACATCATGAAGTCAACAGCGACCAGATGTGAAGGTGCTTTGAGTTAGGTACTTCCTTCGTCCGAGCCCAGTCATGGCTGTGCGAAGGTCCATCTCCGCGTGACTCAAACGGTCACCTCTGAAGACTTCACACTGAATGTAAACACAGGGCTTAGAGCAAGACGCCGGATGAAAACCTCGGAGAAAATAGAGTAATAAGGTGTATTTTTGAGAGCCGCAGCTATCCTGAAATCAATACTTACAAACAGGAATCACTCTGTAATTTTCAGACGTACAACTCGTACAGACGAACAGCGTGTGCCAACGCCGGAACACCGAGGACTGTTAAATAATGCATATAAAAGCGGCAGCGTGCGCGTGGTTATAGGAACCTATTCATATTCTATCCCAGGTAGCAACGTCCACTAAACTAAACGAAAAGACGGAATTACGTCTCGCCGTGTCAACCGTGCATTGGGAAGGGTCGGAGCGGGAGCGATTCTCTTCCCAGGAGAGCCGACTCGGTGATGTTTTCTCTCCCGTTAAAATTGCCTGAAACTCACTGTTTAGTGAATTATTCCCATTACTTTTTGGAAACTCATTGCTAATCATCAAAAGCTTCACAAGGGTCATCAAAATTATATATTTTTTGGATTTTTTATGTTGAGACTCCTTAGAAGGACTTTCTAGCCCTAGCCTAACATATTTATCTATATTATTTTTAAAACCCAAGACTTTCCAAGGTGGGCTTCCTTTGGGGTGGGTTTAAAGCCCTCCTGGCCAGCTGATGAAGGAATCAAATGAACCGGTGACATCACAGAAAGGACAGGAGGCCGTGATTAGTTAAAAGGGAGATCTCCAAGGCATGGGTTGCCCTGTCCCGGGTTAAGCCTAGGTCAGATCCAAAGACAAGCAGTGATGGGGGTAGAAGTACACCTGGATAAAGTTAGAGTTTGCTTTCATTTCTAAACCTCCATTCCAGGTTTTTCTCTTCATTCTAATTTAGAATTGTTCCGTTTGCCACATTAAAAATAAACGACCCCAAAAACCCATTAAAGATCATTCCGAGGACAAACCGTGGCTTTCTCTGTTTTTAATTACAGTACCTGTCCCCTCGGGACACGCATCAGACATATTGTGCTCTAATTATGTAGCTATCTCATATGGGATAAAGACGGAGGGAGAAAGTTGTTTAAAAACGAAATGAAATGCTGTGGAGGAGACTTCGGTGCAGATCGTGGCGAGGAGCGAATGCAGCCTGCAGGCCGGACGTGTTAATGGCTCCACATTTTGTGTTATCTTTAAAGGGAGAGGTACCTGAGAACGCACAGGTTTGCGTACCGATGGGACGGGGTATACCACTCCATCACAGTATACCTCCCAAGTGTCCCAGTTCAGGACGGACAGTCTCCCAATGCCCTCTTTCCGCCCTTCCCCCTCTTTTCTGAATGTTTGCTGGGTGTGAGGGTATATCACAGTGTTCTGTGGACCTAAAAGCCCCCATAATGTGTATAGGAACAACATAAAACGGGTTTATATATTAAATTGTGATCATAAGATATATTATTCATCTTCCTAATGCCTTACTGAGTTACATACATGGCTAGGAGTAAAAGCCTTCATAGAGCCCGGCTCCTTAGCCATGTCTTCAATCGAAGTCCCTAAAAATTACCCCATCTCCCACGGCAAAAGGGTCCGTAAATTAAGAAAAACTCTGCAGAATTAATATTTCCGCCAACCAAAAAAGTTTAATACATTTACAAATAAACTAAATTATTTGCAAACTGCATATTTCTTTCCAGCGGCTCCAGAGTACAAAACGGGCAAACTTCCTATCGCTATTTAGCGAGGCGATACCCAGAGGTGGAACGCACCGCACAGCGTGGAGCTTCGCCGCGTATTTAAGGCTCGTCCCGGGAGTTTTACATCAATAAACATTTCTTTCTCGTAAACAGTTTGACTGGGGAAAAAAATGTTCATTTTTAAATAAAAAGGTTCCGTGAAAATTGAAGCAACTTTGAGCTTAAAACATCAAGCGTCTCAGGAAGGGGGGGATTATTACGTAGCAGAGGACGGCTACAAGCAATGCCACTAAAACACGGGTTATTCTGTCCGCTTCACTACAAAGTATGACTCAAAAGCACAAAACAGCCTTAAAGAAAAATTGGTCGTTAAACAAATATATAAACAATAATAAATAATAATACATAATTTATTAGAAAATTATATATTTTCTGGATAAATATTTTTTTTTATTTTAACATTTACATCAGTATATAAAAATCCCCCGGATTATTAATAAGGGACTTTTTTTCCCTTCTCTTTCCCTGTATGTATTACAAGGGCTCAGAGTCGTTTCAAAACATGGCTCCTCTCAACCGGCACTCAAAGCGTTAAACGCGACTAGCCAGGCGGCTTAATCAAAGAACGAGGAGATGCTTCATCTCTCCGGCGAGAGGACAGTATATAAGTCACACATTTCATCCGGCATTATTATAAAAGCCGCCACTGGCATCAAGCAAAGAAATCTCTGCTCCAGATTGAAGGGGCCTGCTGAGCTGATACGAGAAATCACACGGCAGAGCCGGCTGCCGGCTGCCACCGACTACTTAACGCAGCAAAGAGAGTCTCTTACATGAAACCTTCGCTAGCGGTTCCTGGCAACACAAATCACTGTGTGCCGAGGCTGCGGATGTGTATTATATGCATCGGCTCGCTTTGTGAATGCAAACGGGGACAGTCACATCCGAGATGAAAACCATCGTTGGAAGCCATTGATCACTCAACTTTAAAGTTGATCGTCGAGTATTCGGCTTTAGACTTTCCAATTTTAACATATCCATGGCGTTTCACGTAAACGAGCCTATTTTCTATGATCTGTTAGAACTCGATATTGGGAGGGAAGGTCTTCCTTCCCGACATTTCAATGGCCAAAGGGGATGTGGCTGGAAGACGGCTTTGGGCATCTACCAAGACTTTTTATGTCGCTTTTGACTTACCAATGAAACCATTATTGGGGCTTTTAGGGCTATAGAATGCTTGATACCCTCATACCCTGCAAACATTCTGAGCTCCTAGAAAAGAGGGACTTGGGGGGGGGGTAAAAGAGGATTTGGCGTCCTACAGAGCGCCGACTCGTTCATCCTAAACAGGGACACTTGGGTAGTGTAGCCCCAGAATGCATTACTTTAGTGATTTTGTACATTCTCTTACATTATTCTTGTGGTTAAGTGCTAAGCAGCAATTTAGAACATGACGTGGCAGCAAAATGGCTCTCACAGACAAAGACAAAAAAAAAAAAGTTTTGTGCGTTCTCTCAGCAGGACGGAACGTTGGAAGACAATTAGCAAAGCCTGCAGCTTAAAGCGCGATAACAAGAAACGTTTATGATGCTTTTAAAATCATATATAAAAGGTCCTTTGGTTTTACCACCCGCAGCAACCAGTGCAATTGTCCTGTTCTTGGACCATACCATTGCGTTGGGATATAATATACTTTGTCTGTGTTGCCCCACAATAAGTTTTTATACACGACCCCCAATGTGCCTTTAAACTTTACTGCGTCACAGCAAATAAAAAAAGCTATAATAGGCAACAATCTAGAGAAATTAAGAGAAATATAGGTAGATTTACTGAAGAAAAGGCCAATATAGCTGTAAAGTATAAAACAGACACCGTGTTCTTGGCATTCCGGCGGCGGCCTTTAAACGCGCGACCATTGATTTTCTCTCTTTCAGCCTGGGAATATCCGTAGATTTGTAAATCCACCTCATCAGCTGAAGCAAAAAATGGAATTTACACTCCACTGCTTCCCCAACGACGTGAAGGACCCGCTGTAATGGAGGAAGAACGGAGTAGAGAACCAGGGACGGAATAAGCAAAACGGCTGGGAAAACGGAAAGATGCCAGCATTTCCACTGCACCCGTGACTCTGGGGCTCTAGATCATGCGGAAAGTCGGGGTGTTTACATGTTCTTAGCATGTAGCCGATTCAGAGAACGATATATGTGGTTGGGTGCAGCGGCCGGCTGACCTTTATGACAAAGAGTGGTGTTTTATGGCTATATATATATATAAGCTCCAAAGACGATTAGTAAAAGGTGTATAAAATGGCGGACCCATAGCCGTGATACGATAATTATTAAATTGCAAGAGGTGGAACAAAAATCCTTGTGACTGAATCATCCAAATCTGACCTTTAAAGACCATCATATTATTAAGTAGTCCTTCTTCAGAATGTTTCAAACATAGATTTTCTTTTTTTTTTTTGCTCTTAATTCTTTCCAATTATACAGTCTACGTAATCCTTATTTGACGTATAATGTTAGTGAAAGATCACCTAATTAAACTTTGTTAGAAAGCGGATAGGGTGGACAAGGGGATGATTTTGGAGACCATTCATTCTCAACTAATTCCTCTCCAGAGAGAGAGAACCAATTCCCAGCTAGTTCGATTCTAGAATAAACCGTTCCCTAATTATCCAGAATTAAACACAGACAGGGACACGTCCGATAATTGTTAACAATCTGAGCCATCAGCACCTCCTTTATGTGCAGAGACGGCTTTCAGGTATATTAACAAGTAATAGGAGCGCTACGGGATTTCAAGGTGTTTCTTGTGGAAAAAAAACACATAAAAATACAGATTTGTCACTTATAGAAATAGAACATACAATATACTATATATATACATATATATATACATATATACATACATACATACATACATATGTATATACAGACACACAAAAAAAATGTTCAAAAGTTTGGGGTCACTTAGCTGTGTTAGCAAACACAACGTGCCCCTGGAAACCAGGAGTGACGGCGCAATAAAGATGTTCCATGAAATATCAGCCGTTTCCAGCTATAATATACATACTCTTTTACTCAGTAGTGTACATTATAAACACACATCATGCAGTATATAATATATACATATATATATGTTTGTATACACACACTATACTGTATATACCGTACATATACGCAAGCATAACTTTTTATAAGAGTTGACGACCTTTCTAATACTCTCACACTGTATGGGTAATAAGAGAACCGGCAGCGATCCCACTGAAAAGCATACTGGGTGCACCCCTTATGAAAAGGATTTAAGTAAAGTGCATATGTAGCCAGCTTCTTGAAAGCAGAAGCAGAAGACGGGTATTCATCTTGCTGGCTGCCCCGGCTATCCTCTCACAGCGACATAAATAATGATCATAGCTTCGCACCACAAATGCACTGCTCAGCAGGCAATATCGGTTATTAAAGTCCCCGATGTTTAGAAAGCACAGCCTGGCGATGAAACAAACAAGGCCCATTATTATCCCACGGAAAGCACTCCGCAGCCGGCAGGGGGACATGATATACGAGCGACGCGGCTCGGAACCACACGGAAGCTCAACTCTGCGGGCAACGAAGCAGAAGCTGGCAAAGGGCAATGCGAGTCTAACGGTGGTTCTTAGGGGGTTAAACGTTCGGGGCAAATCCCATAGAAGTCAGGTGACCTGTCGCCTTCGATAGCATTAAGCGTAACTAAACATATTAAATCCGCAGTTGGAAAAACTTTTTAAGAGCGGTTTTGGAGATATCTGAAGGATGTTTTTGGTACAATAATTATTTTACTGCCCCGAGTTGGCATCCCAACCTTAATCTTACAAAAGCTACCAAAGAGAGGGATATTTTAACAAAATAGGATGGGGCAGCTCCCATCACCATATCCGGGAATCTTGGGTCTGACTCGGGGTCTCCAACTGAAGTCCTGCTTTCCCTGGGTCAGTTTCTTCTTTTTCAGTGCACGCCATGCAGCCTATTTGACAAATCTTGACACGAGTTGGAGACCAACATTATTTTTTAGGTTTTTTTTTCCTCATCAGTAGCGTGAATAAGACGTTATTCTACAAGGATAACGCAAAGCTGTCACTTGGCACAGAGTTGTGCTGCCAGAGGCCATTTGTAAATCTCAACAAAAAGATCGATAAGGCTTTAGTAGATAAAGATGATCCGGGTTATCAACCGCTTTGTATCAGCTACAAAATATTCCCGAGTCTAATCCCGGTGTATCCAGCGTTCAGACCGGACTGTCAATGTACAAGAAGCCGACGAAAGCGCGGGATGTCTTCAGAAAGGACTTTCTATGGAGGAGAAAGGACTTTCTATGGAGGAGAAAGGACTGACGGTAAAAGACTAACCCAAGGAAGTTGAAGGTTAGCGTGGCTTCAATTAGTGAAGTGAGAACACACCTTATGCGTATTATTATTATTATAACATTTTTTTTAATCTGGCCTTTCTATTAAACTCTGAAAATAATAATTCAGTAGCAAATTGGTGATTTCTGGTATAAAAAAGTGAAACTCTTTGTTTAAAGGGATTTTAGGAACCACGTTCACGAATATAGCAACGTCTATCTAAATTCAAAGGGTCTGTCAACGAATTCAGACAGCGAACATTTGGGGAAGAAAGCGTTCTCTGGAAGATCCAGAGGCAAAATAAAATTAAAGACGACGCAGGAGACATCTCGTTTCTAAACTTTGAGACATCTGAAAGATTTATTGACAGGGGAAATGAAAAAACCTGAGAAAAGGACAAAAAGAGAGAAAGAGAAAAAAGATTCAGAGCCACACCGATGGTCGTACTTGCTTTGCTTTATAGCTAGCGCACGTACGGGAATCATGCTAAATGTTCACACGGATAGCCATGACGACATTTTATGTCAACAGGTCACGGTTACTACGTATTAAAGATAAAAGATCCCAAAAACGCAGACAATCGTTGGTAATATCGCGTGATTAACTCCCTCCCCTTTACAAGACCAAATATACAATTCCACACGAATTAAGCAGAAGAGTTTACATCCATTATCAATAATTTAATTTTTTTTATTTATTTTTTTTTTCCATTATTTTTTTTATTTTTTCTGAAAGGGGTGGAAGGAGAGTAGCCGGTTCAGTTGCCGTTATTCAACGATACACTAGTTAGAAGGAGAGCTGTGGTTTCGACTTCCTCGCTTTTCATTATGAAGAGCATACATAAGTAAGAAGGGCTGAGCTGGCCATGTATAATGCATAATTCAATTTAACTATACATTATACAGGGCCAGCCAAGTGCTTCCTACAGCAGAAGCTCACTGGGATCGGACCTTCATCATGTCTCGTCGAGGCGTGTCAACTCATGCTTTAGTGAATAGGACCAAATGGCAACCGAGCAATGTAATGTTTCACTGTATTCTAGACATTATAGCGAGAACTAGGTTTGTTACATAGTATCTGTCAGAAGTAACACAAAAACACTTTCCGCGTAGTCCATTTCCCATACAGCAACACGATGACATCACTAGAAAACATAAAAAAGGGGGACTTAATCAAATCAGGTCCTAGGGGGGTTTCCGGCCACTTTAATCCATCATCCAAAAGAAAACTCATTAACATATATGTCTTAATTGGCACTTCATCCATGCCTTGTTTCCCTCGAGCTAACAAGGTTAGCTCCCTCTTCATTCACCAGAAAAGCCGCAGATGTTTCCTCGCGCTAAAAACACAAAAACGCTCGTCTTTCAACCTATAATAATCCTCCCTCGTCCCCAAAAAGAAAGGAAAAAAAAAAAGGAAGCGGAATGGAAAGTTTGGTTTAAAGTACGGGAGACTTTGTTTTGATCAGATGACAATATTTCAGATCTAGAAGCCGCAGCGACGCATTTTAACTTTTATTTTTTCCGCTTTCTTCTTTACGCGCAGCTGTGTCGAAGTCACCAAAGTCCTTTTGTTTAAACATACGGGGCCCGGAAGGGAACGGAACAAAGCGGCACTTTGTAAACACTTGATTACCCAAAAAAATGACTTGTTTGTGAAAGGGAAACGTAGGGGGGCAACCGCGTCTCATTTTCTTCCTATTTATACAGCAAAAAAGAAGAAGAAAAAAAAACATCTCTTTTTGATCAAAGCGGCGCTCATTTATTCCGCTGAAGACGACTTGCTCTCTTGTTCGGAATAAACAGTAAAATGAAAAACCGCAATTTGCGAATTATGGAAACAAGCAGGTTGTTCTGAATTGGGACTATTTCCTCTAAGTGCCATCATCAAGAAAAAAAAACAAAAAAAAACTCGTTTGGTTAAGCGGACAATAACTTATTGCGACTTACTGTCCATTTTTTAGTGGCACGAAGGAGGAGATCGGGAGGGAGAGGCGTTAAACGCTCCGGCACTTTACAATTCTATGTTAGATTAACCGCTTCGGTTTTCTTAAAGAGGATTTAACCTTTTAAACGCCATCAGGAGAGACTGAGAGTCAACCCCTTTAAGGCGCTAAACCCAGTGGTACCAGCACTTAGAACCTGGCTTCTGGGTTATCAATGTCAGCAGGTGCTTTAGCCTTTCTGTCTCTCTCTTATGCAGAACGCTATGGGGTGTAAACAAGGCATCAGCTCCATATTAAAATATTTACAAAAATAACAATTAAAATGCAATGCAACAAAATTACAAGGGGGGGAATCCTGAAAAGATTTGAAAAAAAAAAAAAAAAGAGGACAAGTAAAAAAAAAAATAAAAAAAAACCACTGTGACGCTACTATTCTGTGTCTCCCTCTTCTCAATGTGATCATGAGGGATCTTGGAGAGTCCCAAAATCCAGGATTAAAACTTTTTATTATTATTTACAAGTAATAATGAATGTATAGTGGAAGTTAGTGTGGTGGGAGTTAGTTAATGTTTTGGGTTTTTTTTTAATTGTAAATATTTTTAGAAAAAAAATATATGTCTTACAAATATGAATACAAAAAAAAACAACCCTACTTGGCCCAAAAATAAAAAAATATATAAGGGTTCCCTAAATGAGAATGAGGGGAACAATGACTACTGCTCTGGTCTTATAGCGTTTGAAAATGCCTGATCTTTAAGGGGTTAAAATTATCAGAAGAAAGAATAAAACATATGCTAAGGTTTATTCTCTAAACATTGGAGAGAGCTCCCTTAATGTCCCAAAAAGGATATATTTCTGTGATTTAAACCCCAATCCCCCCCTGTAATAAACCCCAGTGAGCAAGTATTCCATACATATATTACATGTATAGGAAAATCTCAGCGATCATCACATCTTTGAGCTTTATTTTTGATGAAATTAATAACATTTTACGACGAGAGCTGTAAGGTCGTCAGACATTCACATCCCGATTTGCTCACGCGGAGTGGATGCTGAAATAAGTGCGAATTCAACGACAAATAAACCGGGATGAGGACTGTAATCCCGGCATAAGCTAGCAACGCCTCGCTATACACCGGATCATCCGATATCATCTCGTAAAAAGGCAATCCGGTGTATTAGAAATCGGGTAGAAGAAGATGTAAAGATCAAGAAGCAAAACCTGGCTTTATACCCCTACGAGGAGCCGATCAATCGGACGATCGGTGTCCCCTGACCACGGAAAAGTAAAAGGAATGTCCACAAACTCTGTATTCTGCCGGACGGCTATAATAAAAAATAAAATAAACTCCAGGGCCGTACCGGTGATGACTGAGCTCTGTGTTAAAGCTCTGTAAAAGCAGAGCAATATCATGAAATCTATGTCATATCGTGTAGTAGAGGAGAAGCAGGGCGGTCTCACGATTAGTTAACGGCACCAAACTACTGAAAATACAAGGCTTTAAATTCAGATCTTAGATCCTATTATATGAAGTCTGATTAAGTATACTTACTAAAACATATACCAAAGAAACTAGGTAATAAATGACATCATTAAAAAAAAAAATAAAGGAGACTCTGAGACACTCCAACGACATCAAAGAGGCCGACCGCACCGAAACTCTCTGATCTCTGAGCTTCCACAATGGAAACCTCCATAATTAGCACGTAGATAAAGCTTTTAAGCCACATAAATCAATAGAAACATCTCCGGAGGGCGGAAGCAGCAAAAAGCTTTATCCAACGGGGATGGAGAGGAGAAGTCTAGGCAGGGAACAATCCGACGGGAACTCCGGACTTTGGGCAAAAACAATTAGGGTCACGGAGAAATTTAAAAAGAAGAACAGAAACAGAACTTGAGAGCAGATCAGAGCCGTTCGGGCCGTCCAGTCTGATGTAAACACTCTTAATCATCTTTGGAAAGCCAACAGAGACCAGTGACAGGACGATCACCGATATCAGACCGTACTCAATGAGTGATAGACATTGACTCGTTCAAACATTCTGGGGTATCACCCCTACAACAAACCAAATGAGATCCCGCTTTTGCATCACTATAGAGGTAATTACCAAGTGCCCCTGCTTTCTTTGGTTCTGCCCCCACCTACATCAGCTATCTGCCCCCAGCATGCTGAGCACAGAGAAGAAACGAACAAGGACGTAGCGGGAACCTTATCCCTCCGCTATATGCAGAAAAACGCTATTCTCACACGCTTTATTCGGCAGGTTATTTAAATATCACATCGGCGGCTTTTAAAGCTCTCTAAACAAGAGCAAAGTACATAAAAAGCCTTCCCTATTCACTGAACGTTTATAGGTGGAAAGCAATTACGCTGAGAAATGATGGAGGTTAGCCGAGGCCTTTATTCTCCTTCCCATCGCGCCTTCATTCATTAGGTGCGGCAACGATCGGCCACAAGCGGCTCCTTCCTTCGTGAAATCATTCACATTACGGCCAGCGCTCGGCGTTAATGGGTTAAAGGCAGCACCATGGATCACATATGGATCATAAGCGCGTCTTGATTTGCCACTACAGGGCAGGTATTGATCTTCACGCCGTATAAACTAATCAGCGGACGTAGAAAACTATTAACGCACAAAAATGTGTCCAAAACCCAAGCGAGTGGAGAAGCCGTCCTTCACTCAATCTTCAGTGTGTCGAAACGCGTTAGAATCAGGAGCTTCAGGGAGAAGATACATTTTCATTTTTAATGTATTTAACAGATTGGTAATCAATGAATGCAGTGGGGTTTATTCACTAAATGGAGAGTTGTGGTTCTAACCCTTCCACTGCCCTACTCATTATGAAGAGCCAACACCAGCACGTTTCTCCAGCGTGAGGGGCAAGCCCTGGGTACTGTATAACTCAATGTATCAGGAGACTTCAAATCTTACTTAATTCAAACATTACACAGGGCCAGCCAAGCTCACTGGGGTTGGCTCTTCATAACTTATAATGAAGGAGCTGAAGGGCAACTCAGTTTAGTGGATAAACCCCCATTGTCTCTCGATCGCCATTCCAGATCAAATAAATGGGAACTTAGTAGCTTCATATAATACTCTTCCCTCATTGAATTATACAGCATAGGGGGCCACCTCAGCCCTTCAAGCTGGAGAAGCTTGCTAGTGTTGGCCCTTCATAATGAATAGTGAAGCGAGGGAGTTGGAAACACAACTCTCCTGCAAACCATTATCCAATAAAAACATGTGAAAGTCCAAAACACACACACACGCGTGAAGCGTGTTGCTTCCGGGAAGCCAAGCACGTGTTTTATTGTATTTCGACTGCATTTACGAGGCTGAACCGTCTTTTTGAGAGTATATTTAAAAATAATTACATAGCTGTTTGGAACGAGATAAAATAAGGTCAGGTGTAGGAAGTGACTGGGAGCCTTTTAAATGGTTATTTACAATAAAGCTGTTGCAGGGATAAACCCCGAGGCTGAATTAATGATAGGGTAGGCTGTGGTGCTTTATTTAAACAAAGTGCAGATAATTGAGAAGTGTAAAGCATGGTAAGAGAGCTTTATGTGTCTGCCGAGCAGCTGGAAGCGTGTCACCGGGACTCTCTAGCTACAGGCGGGGAAGACGGTCCCGGCGATGTTTCCGCCGACAGCTGGGGGAAGGTGGGAGACTGATCAGCGCCAACAGGGAGTGGGAGCCGAGGACGGAAACGTCTGCGAGGAAACGCAAGTAAAAGCCAAGGCCGTAACGGTTAATCAATGAAATTCTAAGTGAAAGAACTCTAGGTAGATCACAATTTAAATAGATCAGAAATGTAGCACCTCTTATTTAGCATAACGTTCTGAAATGGAATGAACTTAGAATGATGGATGTAGCAACAAAAGGCAATGTATCTATATTTTTGTGCCTTCTTCTGGATCAACAGCAAGGTTGGACTTGATGGGTTTCATGGACGTTGTCTTTTTTTCTCAATCTATATGACTATGTAAATTGCTATTTTGGTGGAGGGCTTATAGATTCTTGGAGTACTCTTAGGACAGGTGACCCCATATGACGTAGACTTTGCAAATCAAGCACCATTGCTGGTCCCTCACGTGGATTACACGAGGTCTTCATAAGCTTAACCTTATATTTTAGGCTTTAGCACGACCCCATATCTGGGGTCTCCTGCTTCCTTGTGGGTCACATTGGCAATCTTTACTGAAGCATTTGTTTAAAAATACTCAATTGCAGAATTTAATTGCAGAATTGGGTGACACTAGTGGCAGAGCAACATATGTGAGTAAATGGATGGATAAGTGTGCGATGATTAGTGTTATTAGGTGACTCTTAGTAGTAATGATGTTTTCCCACCATTAGTAAAGAACATTTCTTTGGGATCTATTCACAAGACCACATTTTAACTGCTGATCATGGAAGCCAAGACATAAGGAACCACGAGGAAGCACTCACTCATTCAACCATTAGCTGAATTCAAGAGGACCCCCACCCCAAAACCGAGTTTACAGAAGTTTTTCTTAAAAAGATTTTCCTCAGTTAAATGGCTCAACAGGTTGCTAACATCCAGTTGAACTCTTGAAGGACCAAGACGCCCAAGAATCTTCTTTGGTGAGTTAAGCCAACTGCAGTCTTGTCCACTCAATACCAGAGCCCGTAATGCTGTAGTCACTACCAAGGAATAGAACTTTTTGGTTAACTTTAATCTCCCAAGTTACCGCATAGAATGTTCCAATAACACAGAAAGGAAATTCAGAATATGAAAGCCGATAGCCCTTTCGACGTAAATGTTTTGCAGTCTTGATGTCTGTAGCTTGGGGCGCATCTCAGATCAAATACAAATCTGAATAATTGTTTTTGATAAGACTTTTGTCTAACATACTTCTAAATTCTTCAACCTTTTGAGCTGTTCACTTTTATTGATTGATCATCAGTATGCAGTTCAAATAAGAAAACTTCTGGAGTACTTTGTTTCATAGACATTTAATTCGAGTCACTAAACTGTAGCTGGTTAGATCTTTAATCAGCGAAACATACTGATTTTTTAATTGGCATAATGAGCTTTCAGATCTAGACTTATTCTTATTCTCGTGAAAACTCTTGCGGTCTGAAGGCTCAGATCTTTCCCAGTTTCTATGGCTGTTTATATTATATCAACCGTCAACGGTTTCGTACACCAAAGCGTGACACAGAAAAAGTTTGCGGGCAGTTAGAATCTAGACTAAATGAACGAAATGAAACTTGGAGCAAGAGCTTACACTCTAGAGAAAGCACAGTGTTGGTCATCCATGATGCAGAACATACAAGCCCAAGAAGAGTTTCTGTCTGTAGCAGTAGAGGGTTAACGCTACCCATAATACATATATATATCCGATTGGCCACCCAGAGGTCTCACTCTTTAAGGGGTGTGGCTTCATTTATGGGTGGAGCTATACCCAGTTAGAGTATAGGTGAAAGCAGGTGAGGAGAAGTCAGAAAGTGGGAGCAGAGAGTGGGCTCCACCAAGAACCTCTTCCCCACCGAGTTCCCAAAAACATTTATAGGTTTTTTTTTTTTCACTGTACTCCAAAATATCTAGCATTTACACAGCATGATAACCGAATCTGTCATTTTTATCAAAATAACGTGCAGTCCCACAATGCATTGCCTGCATTCCCACTCTGCGTGTGCTGGAACGGCTAGGAACCGTCTTAAGGTTTGCATTGCCAAGCACAAGGCGTACATCCGACGGGCCGCTCTTTAAAGTGCACCCCTGTCATTTTTCACCGTGTGCCTTTAATTTCCTAACCCCGGCAAAGTGCTTGCTTTTTGACAGCATGGACAGTAAAGTTCCCTCCGTCCCCGGAGAATCCCTCCAGCGACTTTAAAGTGCAGCACAAACTGTAGAGAGACTGCCTTGTTCTGGGTAAAATATGACAGAACATTGTATTCAGAGAGCAGCTGGAGATGCAGTAAATCAGCAGAAACTACTAGACCTAAAATCGCGGAGTCCGTCACCATCCTCGCTTTTGGTGTAACTAAATCCACTATTTAAAACTAGCTGGAATCAGCGTATCTGGTTAGATATATCGAGTTTAAATGTTAACCCCGAGGAGGCCGAGGTCTGTGTCTGCCGGTGTTGGCCTGAAGTTCTCTCCCACTTTTCTTATTCAACCTGCTTACAAAGGCGGTCTGAACCAATCAACTACAATCAGCAACTTAAGAGGGCAGAGATAACTTCCTGCTCTCAAAAAACAGGTGGAGGTTTTCGTATGTTTAGGTAAAAATGGGCAAAATACAAATGTAGACTATAAACTCTTTTGTAGATCATCAAGTCTACCTTAAAGAGATATTAACCCTTACATGGGTAACCTGGCATCTTACTCCTTGACCTCTATCTCTCACAAAGAGTAGCAGGCAAAACAAGCCACCGTCCCGCAGCGCTGTACAATAGATAAGCAGGACATGACAAGTAGTGCATCACGTAAGAACTTGGACTTACAGAAAAACGGTAAGGAGGGCCCTCCTCAAAGAAGCTCAAGTCACAAAAAGGGTTAATGACGAAATAATAAATGTTCCCCCAAGGCAGGTGCAGGGGGTCCTTCATAAAAAGGAAGCTGGAGATTGCATTGGTTCTGCTCAGATGGAACCCGAAATCATACCTGGAAAAACAAGGAAGCAGGCGCCATCTACTGGCTCAAGCAAGTATTGCAGTATGCGATGCTTAAAGGATGTTCTTTACCGTCTTTTCTCCTGAAATAAGCAGCCATCTCCTGCAACAGCTTTATCTTTAACCCCTCCTTTTACTATAGTCAAGAAAAAAACACCTATTCAACAACATATTTACCTATAACTCACTTATCACATCATCTATACCACCTTTACGATGGACGCCATTCTTCTTCAAGCTATACCAGAGAGCTGCCCTCTCTTCTATTATAGCCTGCGGTATTTGTGTAACAGGTTCCCCCTAAACAGTAAGTAGGGGTCTCAAAGTATAATTTTGTCTGCCAATTTGAATAAGTCTTACACCATGCAAATTATTGGAATAAGAACAATAAATGGTCTTCACACAAATAAATGCATATTGTATATTTTATGTATTATTATTACAAACCCTTCACTGCAATATAGTATCCGCATAATAACATTATTTAAGGGTGGATTATATATATATATATATATATATATATATATATATATATATACACACACACATATATATATATCTATATATATATATATACATATACACACGATTTTTCTCTTATTTACATGTTTATACATAAAACACAAAAGAAAAGTGTTTTCTAGGTATATATATAAAAAAAAGGGGAAAACGTAGCATAGTTTAATTACTTATTTTTTTTTTAAAGTCAATAATTGACAAAAATGAATGATAACAATGGCGGCAACCTGTAATAGAAATCAACCGGAGACTTGAACAACAGATGAATTATGTTTGACATGAGATGCGACTGGGTTAACGCTAGAATTATTATGTAAATCACACCGGGGATTCCAAAAGAAAATGTTTTATAGCTTGGCTTAGAATTAATATTTGGAGGGGACGGACTCCTGGGGCAAAGGGCCTTTCATTCCGACTGAGAAATGATCATCTCCTGTAATTTACGCACTTTGGAATTTTGATGGAATACATTATTTGAAAGACGAGTGACTGAACAAGCGTTTAGGACTCGAATTCCCCCGACGTCCGAACCCCTACGGAGAAGACGCTTTACTTCTAAGAGACGAACCAACAGCAGGATTCAATTTCCTAGTAATTAATACATTTAATATTCATCTAGCAGATGAATCACTGATGGCGATAATAGATTCGTTACAGTCGGAGTTCTAGGTATAAAATAAAAATGGCCTCCACCAGATAATATTTAAGGGGACAGTTTAATGTCCCTGGCAGCCCCTCTGTGAGAAGCCCTTGCCCTCTGCGAGTACTTTAACATGCAGATTGCCTACTCCTCCGCGGTCCAATGATTCTTGCCACTGATTGGCTGCTTCAAGCAGCCAATCATTGACAAGAAAGTCCTACCACCGAAATCAATGGGAGTGGGTAACACACGGGGGTCCGAACATCCACCTGGAGCGTTCACCGAACCCGCATTAGAGCCGCCTGAAGGTAAATATGCGAAGTCTTGCGTTCCTCTGGACCAAAAGCCACCGATGTTCCTTCCCTCAACACAAGTCCTGACAAAGTATTCCTTTTTTTTTTATTCTGCTTTTTTGACAAAATGCTAAATATTAAAGGGAAATGTCTGGCAGGAGACACCTGCGGAGGTATTCATTACTAGCCATCTGGCCACAGCAGAGGCCTCGAGGACAGCGATTACAGACAGCTGCCCACTATAATGACGCTGATACAACGGTGGTTTAGATGTGCTCCTGGCGTGGATAGGGAATAACCGCTAGAAATGAAGGCTTTTGAGCGGGAATCATATAGTCAACATTACTCCTCCCAGAGCGGCAAGAAGAAATGTCCTCCTGTAATACGGGCGCAACACAATTAATGCTTCTTGGCTTTGAAATACTGATTTTCCTTCTATTATTGACCTGTTGAGGGCTACTCTTTAGGGCTCTCCTTTCTCGATTGGCGAATATTAAAGAGGCGGCCATTGCTGAAGTCAATTTAAGTCACAAAGCAGGGAATTAGGGAAGCTACCTGAAGATTTCTAACTCGCACAAGCAATCGAAGCATCGGCGAGGGCAGAGTCATTCTTGTAATGTATTAGAAGCTTTGCTAATGATGAAGCAGGTCGTTACCACATGCTGGATCAGCTACATTTCTGCCATAACGACAAAAACAATATTTCAGCCTAAATTTTTCACGGGAAGCCAAGGTCAAATGCTACCTTAAACCCCAATTATCTGGTTCAAAGACGAATAAAGCTAAATCACCGCAACAATTACTCGTAGCCGCGACTCAATGTGGGACAACGCGAAGACTGCATTGTATCGCTGCGATGCGTAAAAACCCGGCGCTGAAAGTTTGCCTTTTGTTAATTGTAGCATCCGTGTTTATTTTCTGTTATCAGCTCTGAGTGGTTCCTGTATTTTAAGTTTAATGTCCTAGCTTCTGCATCATTTCACGCGAGGCTATTTTACATACAAGCATCCGCCACGATCCAGCAGCCTGAATACTTTTTAAGACGAGTAAAATTTTACCAGGATGCAGGATCTGTATAGCAAACCAATAAAGGGTTAAGTAAAGGGACACGGTATCTCTTTAATGCATATGACAGCTGGGTGATCCCTTTAAATTTTCATGTGGTCTGTTTTGCATGGGGGGGGGGTTCCTGCATATACCCCTCAAATGCATTTGCCCCGTTCCCAACCGCCATCTAAATACCTCGTAGAAGATGCATTCGGCCGAATGCGCATGACGTACTGGTCTCCAGTCTGCTCCAGCGCTGGATTTGCTGGACGACCCGTGCCGGGGTCTCTTTGGACAGCAGTGCGCGTGTCTAAAGCATTCTCACTGGTTCCATTAAAAGTTGTTTTCTGCTACTGATTGACAGCTTAAGCAGCCAATCAGTGGCAAGACATTTCAGATTTTAGAGGAATAAAAAAGATTTTGCACCATGCCAATACCTTTTCATACTTTTTCAGGGAATGCTTAAATGTCACGTGACACAACAGCAGACACCGATAGGCTGTTGCCATGGAAAATGAAAATGCCTCTTCAAAGTTTGTGTTTTAGGTAAAACAAGAAAGTGACAGATCTGCCAACGTTTCATTCCTTAATACGGGAGAGAGTAATGTGTTATCCAAGTGAAACGGCGTGTTAATGCTGCCCTGATTATAACCGGAGGAGGACAGGGCGCTGCATTTAGGGGATAAAGCTCTAAAGCTCTCCTAGGAGATTCATGAACCCCCCCCAACCATCCTCAGGGTGCTTGAATAATGCTAATAATTTAATTTGTTCATTTAAACAAGAGACGTGGCTGAAAGTAATTAAAAGCGGACACCTCCGATCGGCGAATGAATTGTGAGCTGAACGCACGGTCAATGTATTTCAGCAGTAAAATGGGAAAATGTCATTAAGCTGCCGCGGCCCGCTCTCCTCCTGTCTGAACGCGGCGCGAGGAGTGCGGAATGAACACCCGGGATCACAAAATGGGCTTAAGGAAAATTAATTCCTCGTTCAGAGGGAAGATAAAAAAAAAACAGGGATGGAACTAATCACAGCGGTTAAATGGGACTGGTAATTAACTTCATTCTTTCATTACCTCCATGCAGCTCGTCGTAAGTGTGGCCAATTTCTCGCATACCGCAGTGCAGAAAAGTCCCAGATCACACAACAGCCTTTCTTCACAACGCCGGCGGTTACCGGATACCCACCCAAGACCCTCAATGTCAGCTTCTCTGACCCCCCGCTTTAGTTCCCTGAACTCCTGGCTGTGATATTTAACTTAATTGGCTTTTTTTTCTCTTTTTTTTTTGTACGGTCATCAAATAGACGGCCTGTCAGCCTTATGAATGCATATTACATTCAGTACTTTGTATGCAGCTTCGTATTCCTTCTATAATAACTGGCTTTTCTATAGGAGAAGCTGCAGCTCCTCTCCCTGTTTGCTTAAAGCTGCAAATCAACGGCAGGAAAGCAAGATCAATGGAAGTGTTTTCTCCGTATGCACATGGGTGGTCTCTTTGGACCCCCTTGCCGCTCTCACTCAGCCTGCGCTGGACCTGACTGGCCCCAGGCATAACATGGGGGAGGCATTTGCAAGGAGGGGGTCACCATGAAAATGTAAAGGCATCCCCCAGGTCTCATATGGATTAAGGTTCATAAGATGGCTGAAGTGCCCCTTTAATTCGGCCAAAAGTAGTAGAGCAAGAACCCTTTTTGCTGGATCGTTCAAGTGTCCCAGTTTTTGCTGAACAGTCCTGATTTCCAGGCCCTGGATCACAGGTAAGTCGGGGAGATCCCCTGATCTTCCATGACGGGCCCAGGGTCGCTATAAAATCAATGGAGGGCTGTTCTGTCCCACCACATAGCCATCTTTGCGATGCTGTGTGCCACAAGGTGGCTTTTTGTCCCTGGCGAACGGGGTGGTCCTGCCCTGACCTCGCACTTGCCATGTCTGGCCACAGCATTACAGCTCAAAACATGCCCCTCCACGCACCTACGCAAAACCCCCAACACAGGCGTCCCAATTTGGCAACTTGTTAGTACGGATATTACTGCCGGGATCCAATGGATCCTTCGACTGGAAATTATTACATCAGAATGGGGAGGAAAAAAAGTTTAAATTGCAATAATTTAAAAATAAAAAAGTGGGTATTTTTGAGTCATGTATTTCCAGCTGCAGACTCTCTGCTCTCCAGAAACCCCTTTCTTCCTAATCCCCCCGAGACTTTCTCCTTATGCCAGAACGGCACAGAATCTTCCGAACCGGAGACGTGCGCTGTAAACGGAAACGCGAGCTGCCAGCGCGACGGGGAGATTAAAGAGAAAATTAAATCAGATTTCAAAGGTTTCAGAGCCTGGTTAACAGTAAACAGCCTTTGAATCTCGCCGTCTTAGCGATGTAAAGGGCGGCAGAATACCGCTCCGCGCACGCAGGCGCCCCGTGACATATATTATCACATAACGCGTGCATATATATTTTTAGCTTTTAATGAGGGGTATCCGGTCGGGGGGGGAAGCGCAGGATCGGGGAGAGCAGCGGCACGGTTTATGTGGCCGTGCCCGACAGACGTGCGTTTTCTCGTCTCTTAATCCGTATATCAAAATAAGTTCCTATCCTGCGGAGGGTACCCTGCCGTAAACACTGATGCGCTGATATATTACAATTTTGAAACCTGCAATTACAAGCGGAATAAAATTTATACAGAAACGTACTTTCAATTCACAGCCGCAGCGCTAATGAAGCAGCGAGACGTAGAGACACTTACAATTTACGGCACCGCAAACGGAAGGAAGAATCTAAACAAAGACATAAAAAGGAAAAACAGCAAAGCACATTTGAAAAAGAATATTAAATCATTCCGAAAATTTACTGCTTAACTTAATTTTATAATTTTTTTTGGGGGGGGGAATTCTGATCGATGCGAAGCGGATGCAGGGAGGCAAAAAAAAATAAAAAATAAAGAGATGGGCGTGTGGTCAGTGTTACGAAATTACTCATTCCGGATATAATAAGATTACTAATATTACTAAGGACTGAGGACGTTTTCGTCGAGTTGCCTAATGGTTTATAGAAGACAAGAAGGTCACATGACCCCGAGATAAAAGCTCAGATGCTTACACGGTATGAGCAGCTAGAAAGAAAGCTACTGAGGATAAAGGGGTGTATATGTGTGCGTCTATGTATGTGTATGTGTGTGTGTGTGTGTGTATGCATGTATGTGTGTATATGTATGTGTGCATGTTTGTCTATGTATGTGTGTGTGTTTGTGTGCGTGTGCATGTTTGTCTATGTATGTGTGTGTATGTGTATATATGTGTATATGTATGTGTGCGAGTCTGCGTCTATGTATGTGTATGTATGTGTATGTGTGTGTATGTGTGTTAGAGTGAGTGTGTATACAGAGCTGTGAAAAAGTATTTGTCTCTTCCCAATTTCGTCTCTTTTTGCATATATTTCTCACACTAAAACGTTTCAGATCATCACTCGTTTTAATATTAGACAAAGACAACACAAGTTAACCCAAAATGTCATTTTTAAATAATGATTGTGTAGAACAAAAAAAAAAAAAGCTATCCAAATCCTAGCTGCCCCCTTAGTTACTAAGTCAATTAACCAAACGTAATGACATCATGATTACTGCCCGTCCTGATGAATCTAAACATCCATTAAATAGACGTGAAGTCGGCTAAAATGTCTCAAAAAGCAGCACATGATGCGACGATCTAAAGAAAATCAAGAATAGATTAGAAACAAAGTCACTGACATCTATCGGCCTGGAAAGGGTTACAAAGCCATTTGTAAAGCTCTGGGGCTCCAGCGAACCTCAGCGAAGAAAACTCGTTACAGTGACGGACCTTCCCAGCGCCCAGCCTACCAAAAATCCTCCAACGGCACATCGACAACTCATCCAGGAGGTCACAAAAGAACCCAAACTAACACAGTTTGGCCTAAAATCCCCCCACTATTGGAAGACATTTTCATTTTTTGTGTTCGTTCTAATTTTGTTTGGAACCAAAAAAGAAAAAAAAATCTCAATATATGAAGAATAAGCAGGGAAGGGGATTGATCTGCACTGTGGCATCAAAAACTGCAAAATAAGCCATTTAATGAGAATACCTTTTTTTTTCCTACTTAAACTTTTTTCTTTATTACTTAATATACTTCTTCTATGAAAACTGTTCGTTAAAAAGGTCTCCTTTCCCCCCAAACGGAGCCTTGCTGTGACCTACAAACGGCAGCTTCTTCAAGGGCATTTATTTACACGACGGAAACGGGCACACTTGACATTTAAAAAAAAATCAAACAAATACTCATCAAAATTTTTCCCCAGCATTTAAGATGACTCGAGTGCGTAAAACATCAGTCATTTCAGCACTGGAGTGCACTTTGCGGTGGCTGTTGGCGTTGCCAAATCCTGTCGTCGCTGCTTTGCTCGAGGGTCTCGAAACACATCGAAATGTCAAGAAAAACGAACAAGTGTTTAACCGACTGTGCCCCTTCCCCCCGGCAGCCAGAACTCGGGAGATCCTAACATTATCTGAACCGAGCAAGAACGTTCCTCGTGGTCGAAAAGGATATGACCTAATAGAGTAAATGCGATCACGGACACGGGCGTCCCGGGCCGGTTTCTTGATACAAGAATCCACCGAATAAAATGCAAATACCCCGAAGTGGAGAGCGGGGTACAGGACAATGTCACGTATCCAGCTTCGGTGAAACGTTCGCTGTCAGAATGATGCTTATAGCCGCTTGTTCTTAAATTAAACCCGGATACAAGCAGTGTTTTTGGTCTCTGCCATTTACTTACTCTGATGCTTGTTTTATTGAAGCAAAAAAAATACCTAAATAGAGTTTTTATGGAGTCTTGGATTAGGTGACATTGTAAAAACACTTAAAGACAGCAAAAATTTGGAATCCTGTAAGATCGTAAAATAATGGCTGTATATAAAACAAATAATAATAATACTAATAATGACTTTTCTGAAAGCGACGGCATGAAAACTCCGGAATGTACAGAGTATGGAACTCAAACCCACCGAGAATGAATGTTTTAAAGAAGCCACTGGGTTCCTTTATGGAAACAGCAATAGTTTTTATTCGTTTTACTAGCGGGTGAACCAATGACTACTCTGAGCCAGAGGTTTTTTGTTGCCCTGATGTGGAGCAATGCGACCAGGGATACCTCGGAGAAGCTAAACTTTATCTACAAAAATGACACCTGTCACGTTGAACATTCCCAGCAGCTATAGAGAGATTGCGGTTTAGATGATATGCCGACGTTTCCACTTTCGATAGCTTTTAAAAAAGGTAATTTTACACGTACCTGCTTGTGATTTTCAGGTTCTCCTCCTTTAGTTTAATCTCTCGCTGCTGTACGGCTATAATCTGTTTGGACAGGTCATCAGGAGTCCTAAACACAGGGAAACAGGATTGAAATGATCACACAATAGATCAAATTATTTTGATGATAATAAACAATCGATCCACCAAGAGTTAAAGGGACAGTCCAGCCATCAGATGCACTTTAATGCGGATGATACCTGAGAGGTCTCTTTACATTTCTAGGTCCCCCCCTCCCTTGCAAATACATGGAGGGACACGCAGCACCCCTGCATATGCATTTGCCCCCTTCTCTTACCCCAAGCCGTGCAGAATGATGCGTTACCTCCAGGCAGGCTCGCCAAATACCGCGAAGGTGCACATGGGTGGCAAGCTCTCCTATTAATGGGAGCGCTTCCCTGCCTCTGATTGGCTGATTACCATCTTGTAAGAACTCTTATTATTCTACATTTGTCTACACTCTTCTTTATGGGGGTGTCAGGGACATTATGTTCTATCACTATCTCCCTTCCTAAATCACTATCTTGCCCCAAAACAAGCTCCATCTACCTATTTTCTTTCCCCACCGTGCCCTCCTGCAAAGGACCACGAGGTATATGAAAAAGCAACCTGGTAAAAAATAAATATAGTACCCGGATCTCATTGAAGTCAACTGCATAAAATATTTGAAAGCCTTTATGTAGTTGGCGACGATCAGCCAAGTCGTTTAAATCAAAACCACAAGCTTTTTACTGTTTTTTTTACAAAGGAAAAACACAAAAGCAGACAGTTTTTGGCGTTCTCACTCCCCATCCGTATGTGAAAACAGATCATAAGGAGCTCGGAAGTAAAGATGTTTTGCTTAAAAAAAACGTCAACAGCAGAAAACCCCATCTGTGCGTCTCTAACAAATAAACAGCGCTTTCCAAACTTCCAGAATGGTGTAGAACGCTTTCTATTGGGAAAGACGGGGAAATCGTCGAAATGTCTTCTCTTGATGTCGGTCTCGCCGCACCCTCACCAAATGTTTACTGATCAGCAAGCGCAGAAGACAACACTTCGCTAGCATCTCCACCATCTGGTCTGATCTGACATCCATAATATCCTAACTGTCCTTGATCAGCAACTAAACGTCCAAGAAGACCAAGCGTAAAATAAAACATGTCGCCGTATAACGGCTGCATACGCAGAACCGGAAACTTCTTCCAGATCATCAACGATTAATAAGAACTCCGAGCACCAATGAAACAAACCCAAGAGGACCCTCGAGACACCGCCGTGTTCTCGTTCTGCTTCTCGAACTTCATGTTTAAAATATATTTGCTGTCGAGCCGTCAGAGCAGATCCTGACGTTTTCACGCCCGGGGTGGTTATCGGTCCATCAGGAGAAGGTGTCCTGCAACCATGAAGAATGTATGGATTTTGGGTGAAGTCCCGTCCTATCTAATGAGCATTTGTACATAGGGCAGGTGACTCGAAACGGCCCCAAGTGATCAAGAGTTAAGGTTGAAGACTCGGAATGAAAAGTCCCCCCCCCCACTCGGTCTCTCTCCTAATAGCGAATATCACAACAAAATGAGCTTATAACAGAAAAGGTTTCCTTTCATTCTTATACGTTATACGTTTTGTATAGAAAATGGCTGACTTGTTGTTTTGGCTCTGTAGAGCCAATGGCCGTTGTGTTATTTTGTGCGCATGCACCGACCTCGCTGATGGTTTTGAAAAAGACGTCCCTGGTGTATGATTTTCTTCTTTTAATGATTTCTTCAAAGCACGGTACAATAATCTGTTTTCACCTTTAGGTGGGGGAATGAAGTTGCCAATTTATTAAACTGAACATTTCATTCGTACAAACAAAAGAAAAAAAAGCCCCCAAGTCCATAGCAACGCAACGTGGAAGTAATATTACGAGACCACAAGGATCTTTGGGAACTGGCCGTATCATACTGTAAGGGTTCGATCGGGGCTGGGTTTGGGGAATATAACACTGGGGTTTATTCATTAAAGCAGGAGTTGTGGTTTCATCCCTCACTTCACTCTGTATTATGAAAACTCAAAACAGGCAGGTGGAACAGCGGAGATGGCCCTGTAAAATGCAAAACCCAATGTGTAAAGAGAACAGCCTCTGATTTAACTATACATAATACAGGGCTACTCAACTCTTTCTGCAGCAGAAGCTCATAATGTCAAGGAGTTGAAACTGTAACTCTCCTGCCAACAACCCCTTTGGTGAAGAGACTCCTGTGTGGTGACCTTCCTGGCCACCAACAGCCTCGGAGCGGAGAAACAATACGTTCTACACAGTTAGACCTGGATTCCTCACCGCGCTAACGATCCTACATTCTCTGGAGCGATGCGGTCTTTATTTACCTTGGGTCCCGTGCGTAACCTGACTCAACAATGGTCCAAAAGCAACAAAAAGGCTGAGTGGATAAATGGTGAAAAACCTTTACATCTGGTGTCCGCTCTCTCTAATTCGACCGGAAACAGAAGCACCCAACGGCTAAAATGTAAAAGTCTGCTCCTCTCGTTAAGGTTTTAGGAGAAGGAACCTAATCGTCAAACCTGTTCTTCACCCCAACGAAGAAGCACGGAATCTGCGGCCATATAAGAGTCATTCACGCCGATTCAATCCATTAGTGTAAAATATAACATCGTTCTTGGTTGTTGGCTTTGTTTTGCGGTCAGGATAGACTTAAACAGCTGCTTACCGCCCCCCCGCTGGTATAATCAGCCCCTTAAAACGGATGAAGAGAAAATGTTTCTATATCCTTCATGAAGTGAAACCTCTGTAAATGTTTTTCTTTATAACAAAACACGTCACCGTAGATATTATATTGCTTAGTTTATGTACGATAGGAGCCCCTATAAATAGTTTTGCTTAGGACCTCAAAAACCTAGAAGCCCCCCTTGTAGTTTTTTTTTAGCTTTTTTTTTTATTATTTTTTTATAAGCTTTTAGTGTTACGTTTGAACTTTTACAAGAGCCCTAAAATGAAATAAAACTTAAGGCCGGTAATTAGATTCCTTGAGCTTCTCCTCCCGCAAAGTAGTATTTGCAATTTTTCTGTTCATTGCTATAATTACATTTTCAGCAGAGAATTTATTTTTTTTTGCTAGTTGTACTTTTTTTTTTTACCGCTAATAATGTTTCTAACGTAAAAACATGAATTTCTCATCCTCGCTAATGTTATTTTACAGTGTCTGCCCGCCTAGCCCAAAGTGACAGCAGTAACGTCACACTAATAAAGAGCGCTCTACACTCGGAAAGTTTATTTTTCTTCATTTTATTTAACAACATCCAATCGTTCAGCCAAAAAAAAAAAAAAGACTTCCCAAAAACCTTCCTTCAAAAATCAAACATCAATAAAACGGTTCGCAACTCATAAGCTGCGTACGGGACGATATCTGTTGTGGGGTTCCCTATTAAATCACGAGAGAGGAAACGCTAAATCAATGGAGAGCAGCTTGGGGGGGGGATGCCCATTATCACAAAGCTTCATAAATGCAATAAGAACTTTCCATTTTTCAGGTCGAGAGTGAAAAGAGACACTAAACACCATCCTAATAAAGTACTTCGCTGCAACAAAACAGCTTGAGTGAGATTATAAAAATAATAATAAATAGTGATTAAAGGATATAGTAATAATGATAATAAATAGTGATAAAAGGATAAGTAGTAAAATTAATGATAATTGATAATAATAGTTGATAAATTATTAATAATAATAATAATAGTAATAAATAATAGTGATAAGGATTAGTATAATGATTAATAATAGTGATTAGGATATAGTAATAATAAGTAATAATAGTAAAATAATAATAAATAAGTGATAAAGGATAGCCAATAATAATAATAGTGATTAAGGATGGTAATAATGATAAAGGATAAAGGATAATAACAGAACAATAATAATGATAAATGATAGCAATAATAATAATAAAAGATAAAAATAACTATAAGAAGAAGAAACAAATGTTTTCTTCACCTTTCAAATGCATTAGAGCCGGGCCCTCCTCACCTGTTATTCTGTAAGTCAAATTATTATGTTATATGCTACGTGTCATGTCCTACCCATTGTACAGCGCCATGGAATACGATGGTGCTATATAAAACAAATATGTTAATTTATTCTGCAGAATGAATTTACCCCTTTTCTCTACCCCTCGGCTCAATGGGTCGCAGGAGAGATGTTCGGCTAAAGACATCTCTTGCTGCCGCTGTGCTCCCCACCATCCTCCCCACCATCCTCCCCACCATCCTCCCCACCATCCTCACCACCAGCCACCTCCAGGGGCGACTCACGTCAGAGTCCCAGAGGGTCCGCCAAGACGCGTAGAAAGCCCTCCCTTTTTTATCCAGCCATTGAAAGGTTGCCTGTGTGCTGCAGCGCTGAAGCTGAAGTATTTTAATATGTATTCATCGTTGGTGGGACTGCATGGGCCGTGAAGCGTCCCTTTAATTGTTATCATGCAAGCCAGAATTTGACCATTTTTTGGAACGACATGTTTATACAGATGGCTACACGGTGCACACGCTAATAATTGTTATTTCAGGAACGCGTCCCGCTCCTGGTTTCTAATAATGGAGTCTCTGCCTCTGGCGGAAATCCCTGCCAAAACTACTCTTCCAGAGCAATTTAATTGTGTTTAACCGAGCTGTGAATAATGGGGTCCAATAAACGTTGACCAGCTTTTGCACTAAATTTAAGATACTACTCTTGGATTAGACCAAAAAATTAGCAAATGTTACTGACATCGGGACATCGGTTTTCCAGATGGAAAATAGTCGTTCCCCAGGAATGTTATTTTTGGTAAATAGATACAACGTCCCATCAGAATGTGTAGAGAACTTATGACCCAAAGTCCTAAAGCTAGTGGACATCAAGGACCACTCTCCATGCCGCTTGTGATCAGCAACAACTAAAACACAACATAGTAACTAAAATGAACATCGAGTCTAAAACTCTCGAGTCGCACTCCGACTTTCTTAGGAGGGGCGTTGAGTGCGGACAATCCCAAGGCTTGACGAAGACATTTTATGTATCGATTGGTATGGCGCCACCGTTCACAGCGCTGTACGATAGGCAAACGTGACGTTGAGGAGAGCCCTGCTGAAATGAACTTACAACCCGGAAGAACCTTTTGGGCAGAAACCTTTTTGGGGCGCGATTCCAGTCCTCTTTATTTACCAGGCTGCGGACCACGAAGTGGGATCTTCTCTAAGGACCAAGTTGATGTCCCCTGGAGATTAGTGCAGCTCAGACTAGTATGAGGACCACTACATGAAGATGAAGAGGTCACTCATCGCCTCTGCTTTAATACAAGTGATATAATAAATGCTTAAACCAAGGAGAGCAGCAACTACCAGCTTATTTTAAGGAGAAATACATTATAGTGATAACTTTCTGAAAAACGTATTTCCAACTTGTATAGGCGCCTATCCATCGTCCAATGAAAACGTCCTTAAGACCAACCAATTGATTCTGTAGCTGAATCTTAAATTGATTTAAAGGAACTAGCAGAGTAAGAAGGTGTGCACGCCGTCGGAACAAGATTCCCCCCCCAGATTAAGCTGCACCCCCCCAGAATGCGTACAGAGAGTCCATTAACAAATTTTATTTTAACTTTTTCAATGGGGGGGATAGGCAAATCTGTTCCTAATTAGGTTTAAAAATTCCTTTTTCACGGGATAATCAGACTTCAAAAAACTCAATTTTAGTTTCAATCAGATCTTAAAACAAGGATATTAAGTCAGTTCTGTTCAGAAGAGGCAGAAACGGAGAATTTACCATAAAATGTATTCAAGCTTAGCCCCGAGAGATAATTAAATAAAATTAATTTGGCAAAGGGACGTCTGTACATGCAAATGCTTCTGTCAGAGCGGCACGTTCTGGAAAAAATATAAAAACACAAACACAAAAGCAAGCTAATCGCTATCCGAGCGTACACAGGGGGCAGGGGACAGCTTATTCAGTGGCAGCCAAACGCCCGAGTATACCGTCATAAAGTACAGGGGAGGAATCAGAGGGAACGGACCAGAATCCAGAGCCAAGCGGCGAGGAAGGGGCCGCTACAAATCTGACAGATGTGCTACAAGATTAACCCTTTCGCCCATCCAGTCTTTCATCAAACCCTAACCCTAATCCCTAAACCTAATTTTTAAATTCCCTCACTGGGTTAGTCTCTGCCACTTCTGCTGAGAGGCTGTTCCAATTATGTACCACCATCTTGGTAAAAAAGAAAAGTCATTTTTAAAGTGCATTCGATATTATCAGTCTTATTGCGATGTTATGTTCTGGGGCAGAGGTGGGTTAGCCGTTAAGGACCATAGGCTGGTGCTTTGGACTGGGGGGGGGCAGCACGATGCTTGTGAAGGATCGTAGGCTTCTTGGGTCCATCTGTTCGGGGTCACTAAAGCTCCACGGTCCTACCCAGCACAGCGTGATAGAAGATGAGATCTGGCTCTCTCAGCCAGGGCTCCCCAACTAAAACAACCATGCCAAAAAAAAAAATGCGAACTGCAAGATGGCGGACAGAGGTAGAAAAACCGGGAGACATAACTGGAGAAAAAAAAAGAAAGACTTAATATAAAGTTTCCTCAGCCTCTGGTGTGAATCGTGTAATGGCATTTCCATCAATGTGCGTTATAGAAAACGTTGGGTTGTGTGAGTTATGATGTCATCAGCATACCCAGTGAAGTTTCACTAGAATAAAATGGTTCCTATTACCCCATCTCTGGTGGCACAGGTGGGATCAAAAGCTCAAATATCTACCCCATCCGTCTATATATCAAACCCATACTGAGGGGCTCCACAACGAGCTGGCCTGCCTGGAGGCTCCCCAGTAATCTGTATTATAAACACTTCCCTGCGTCGAGAAAAATGCCCAATCCGATTTGAGCCGAGGCTCCATCCCCAGTAATCCAATCTACCTGGAACGCGGCATTGTCTGATCTATTCAAGATGTTTATTCCTTTACAAAAGGAAAACGTGTCGAGGAAACAAGCCGGCGTTTTACATCAGCTAAAGTTCTGAAATTCCCCAATAGGGCTGACCGCTGGCCAAAAAAAAAGTATGTTTTATAAAGGTTTAACTTATCCGTGAAATCAACTCCAGAACGTCCTCCCGGTTTCAAAGCGTTCCTTCAAGACGTTTCTAGCTGAGCCGCAAAAAAAAATATATAAGCCGGCGTGTCCAGCGGTAATCCAATTACACGTAAATAATATTCCATCGCCGGAGTGTTTTATCTGCATAAGAAAGCGGTGCTCGTAGCTGAAAATTCGACGTGGTAAGCATTAAAGCATCTACGGCCGATCGTTACGGCCCCCGTGCTCCGCCGTGTAAGACAACATACACAACAACAAGAAATAAACCCAACGCTTCGTACGGATTCTTGCCCCCGCGGGAAATAAAAGAACAGTCATTAAAAACACTGTAGGGGCCGAATCTGAAACCAATACACGCAGCCGAACAAAACTAATACAAAGCCAGCGGTGAAATTCACAGCGCTGGCCGAAAATCCCCCAACGGGGGGAAACGGGCAACACATCCATCGCCGTCTCCGGAAAGAGTCGGACTTAAATATTCTTCGCTAATGAACGGGAAGTCCAGCTAGACTGCGATAGCAAACGGGCTCATCCATCAGTGTAATCTTTGTGGTCGTGATCTACCGGACAACGTCTCGTACTTTCCATATAATCAGGTGACTGGAAAGAGTCTAACATTAAATTATTATTAATATAAAAAAAATATATAAAAAAAGGCCTGTAATTAAGATTTACTAAGTGACACACTTACATAACTTTATAGGGAGACATGCCAATCAAAGCAGTACCCATTGTGCAGCTCTGCGGAATTTATATAATAAGATAATAAAATATTAATTAGATAAGTATTTAATAATGTATTATTTTATTATTAATAAGTATTATTAATATTTCCAAAGTGTAAAAGCAAGAAACTTCAAAAGCCGGTTTTCTTAATTTTATATAATTTTCACTATATTTCTGCTTGGTGGTTGCAATTATTACAAAATGAAAATTGGCAATTAATTGTGGCCTACACCCACAAAAAGCATAAAAATATTCTTTTTTTATTCGGTTTTTGTTTTTTATAAAAAAATTTTAATAAAAATTCTGAGGCTCATAAAAGCAAGGGAAAGCTGGTTCATCTTCACAAGTCTAAAAAAACAAAAAGCAGATAATGGCTCTTGTTTATTAAGTCACCTCCCTGATTAATCCTGGCATACTTTAAGCAATCGAACTCCTTAGAGTAAACTTTGTATGCGCTTCAGGCAAGTGTTTAACGGCCGGGTAGATCCAAAATAATTTGAGAATAAATCAGAATACAGAGAAAACAAGCAACCGAAAAAAAGGCCAGAAAAAAAATCATAAAATACTAAAAGACGGGTCTTTTCCATTGAAACAATTATGTGTTTTTAACATAGAAACAGAATTTGCCGGTGTTTTTTTTTTCCAAATAAAAATGTAATAAAATTAAAATTGCAAGTTGCTGGGCTGCAATCCGAGCTTCCAGACCAACAAAATAATCGCTTAGGTTTTCTGATCTCCCGTAGGCTTGCAGGTCGCGAGGCCACGGTTGGAGTGTAGATGAATCCTTTTTTATTAATGGGTATTAGCAAAGAAGTTTCAAATATATTTATTTACTTAATTATAGTTATACCAACAAACCGTAAGTATCCACCATGTTGCCCCCTGGGTTCCGTGGGTTTATTCCAGTACATTCTCTAGAAAGCAACCAAGAATCTTCAGGGAACAAAAAGGGGTCATCATATTGGGACATACGACAATTCATTGTTACATTTTCCCTTTTATTTTTCTCTCCATAATAAAATCAAATAATATAAAATATTGATCTTTTTTTAAATCCAAACTTTAAAACACAGTAAAGATTAAAACTCTCGAGAAGATAACGAATGGTCTACCTGGCTTCCAAAATTCTCTCCCGATTCATCTAAGTGAAGTATTAACTTTGGCAAGGAGCAGCCCGTATGACATACATGACGAGTAACCCCGGTTTAACCCGGGCGGGGGGG